>JAVTVY010003303.1:0-34680 GCA_036873755.1 Hanleya hanleyi | reverse complement strand
GATATATGTTGGATCGTTATCCGTGATCTATTGAGGACACTATGGTAATAGTAAACGTTGGAAAATTCATTTATGTCTGATGATATTGGCCCGCAAAGAAGATAACGCTCAACCGGTTTATTCATCCACCGACACATGCCTGTAACAAGAAATATTCTAAATAAAGTAAAATGTATTGTTTGGTATGGTTGAGTTTGCATTTTGTTGTGATTTTAATTGGAATTTAGAGTTAGTAATAAGTGCATGCCCATTATTATAACCAAAACAACAAAGGCCCACTTCAGCACTGGTCTGATGTCTTTTGCAATGTATCTATCGATAGATCATTAATTGAGATAAACAAACGGGATATACAAAGCAAAATGTTGCATCCCAGGCAGCTATCGTACACATGCCAATCGAGAATATAATACAACAGCTTTGTCGCTACGTTTCGTGTAACATGCCAAAGAGAAAGGTATTAACTGTGTGATTGATGTGTTCAATAACCACAATGTCGTGAAGTAAACTCCTTCCCCATGCATAGATAGAAATTCATGTGACCTCCACATCTGTTGGAATCCAGAAAATGTCTCACTGAGTTAGCCTTGCCGGTGTGGCGGCTAAGAATCTCCTGTGGATAAAAGTGTCTTCTAACCTAGCTAGGAATTGCCCACAACATTTGTGACTGTGGACAATTTCGTTTCTTCTGTTGACTACCACCTCTTTGATGTTTTTGACGAAGTAGGCAGCTGTTATGGGATAAATGTGCAATTTCCGTATAAACCGCATTTCACTCAACTGCGTACATTAAAACGTCTAATTATTTTTGACTTTGTATTGGGCAATTGACAATTGATATAATAACTTCGAACCCAGTGTTTAGCCGATTAAGCCAGTAGAAAGACATATTATACGACGCAGGGCAGGAGTTAATACCGCTGTCTGCCACAGTCTATCTACCAGGGTGAATGTTCTCTCAGTCTGATGATGTCTATACTATATATCCTATACAAGGTGGTGGTTCTGACTAATAATGTTGTAAAATGATTGTACGTTAATAACATTGTAGAGACGAGTTTTCATATCAGGAGTGCTACCTGGTGAATATGGATTTCAAACAGAAAAAATCATCCGTCAATGTGTATAACCAAAGTTCACACAAGGCAGTACTTTCTCCAGTTCGAACAAACAATTCAAATATACTTTCCGATAGATGTTTAGAATTTGGTAAGGCATTAACGGTTTCCAATTGACGAGTAAGATTCTTGGATCAATTGGTTTGACTAATTACTTCAAATGCTGACATTGGAAACGATTTCGAGTTCCAGGACTGGACGAAAGGGGAGTGGAATTATATTGGTAGATACCCAAAATGCCATTTCCAGTTATTCTACATGCAATAGACTAAAATAGATTAGCTTAAAGGTGAACGCTGGCTGTGTCAATCCGCTTACTTAGCAATGTTGACGAATGATTTGTGAGGGGCAAAATAATGACAAAATCAAATAAAGAATGATAGACTATTTGTGCAGACGTCTGGGTCGATTAAACTAACTCTTCCTTAGTATTTGGGGGTCGCCTGAACGATTTGATCGGCATAGATACAGTTGTCCAAATACCGATGTCCAAATGCTTCATGGCAACCTATTCTGTTAATGCATTAATTAAGACAAGTTTTTTGTCAGCAAAATAATAATCAGTCACATACACTCTTTTGTATGCAGCTGACAGTTTTCCGTGATGTTTCTTCTCACTGTGCGTTGCAGCGAATGAGTTTGTAGCCAAAGATATCCGTATCCGCAAAACTGATCTTCGTGTGAACCTGTCTCTTCTGTTAGACTGTACCAGTAATTTAGGATTATTTTTTCAAGTTACTGTGGCCACTGTTAGCGGTTGTTACCCAATGAAGGTGGTGTATTGTGAAGGATTGAAAATCGTCCACACGACTCATCACCCTTAGAAATAGAGGCTCCAGATCCGACATTCAATATTCAGCCGTCGTCCACAAGAATATCTGCGTCAATGATCGAAAGGCCGAGATGTGGGAACTCTATATACTATTGTATTGCAGTATATTTTATTAGATTTAGGAGTTAATGACCGCTGTTAGTTTTAGACCGTCAATCAAAAAACCGGGCGGCGTAGGCGCGAGGTTTATTGATGAGGTCTAACTCCATTCTAACATTCACAATGATAAATATTTTCTCATTTCATAAACGGAATGGCACATTTTCTGCAAACTATATCCTGTGTTGATGGGAGAATTTCGTGATTGATTGCAGGCCATGCTTGCTCGTGCATATTCCAATTTCGAAGGAAAGCAAGAATACAGGTGTCACATACAAATGGAGCTGTCGAGAATTGAAAGTTTTTGTGATTTCATATGTAAGACCCATTCTCGTTTGAACGTGGGGATAAAGGTGTAGAAGGTTGCGAGTAGAAGGGGGGGGGACAATAACCGGAATAACCGGGCATTATCATGCGACTGGACCGATACTCCTGCTTCCTACCATCCCCTTTTGAGGCTGGGCGAGAGACACAAACGGTTAACTGTTTCATAGACCGTCATTGCTTGGATGCGGGGTGCGCAATTCCAAGATTCACAAGGATCATGGACTCGAGTTATTATTATTCTAAAAACAGAACCTGTTTTTTTCTAGGAAAAATATATTTCGTGGTGAACGTCATATCACATTGCTACTTGGTTAACCCTACCTGGCCTGCGGGGTGGGGGGGTGGCCACTTTCCGACCCCCTGTTGTTTTTTGTTCTCATCTCCGGAACGACAAAAAATTGAGAGCTGCAATTCCGAGATGTTTTAGATCATAATATTGGAGTCATTTTGAACCTATTTGCATGACCCCCCGAGCAGAGGATCATGGGTAAATTCAAAATGGCGGCCAGGTGGGGGTACCAGAAAAGTGTGGTTATCGTCATATTTCTTAAAAAAATTTGCTTTTCTGTATAGAAAAGCGGGTAAAACCTATTTTATTTCATATCAGATTATTAGTTACTACATTATCATAAGTCTTGCGAAGAACAAACAAAAATAAAAAAATCGAAAATTCTGAGAGCAAAACCGTCCAAAAATGCTCTTTTTGAAAATGACGTCACAGTGACGTCATCGTGGCGGCCATCTTGGATTTTTTTACGCTTTCGTGTAGAGCTTGGCCCCACCCCCCCAGGCTGTGGTACACCCCAAATCGCCCAGGCCAGATAGGGTTAAAGGCGGGCATGGACTTTGAATTCATGTGATTCTGTGATTGTTTTTGTCATAAACCAGATAATGAAATTCATTTTGTCATGTTCATTTTCATCTCGCGTAAGTCACGATTTCGCCTCTGCTACGGGTAATGGATAAAATATAACAACTTATTTCCCCATAACACAAAGTTATCTCGCTAAAATGTTTTTGTGCATGTGCTCGAGATGATTTTTGAGGAGATCATGTGGTGTGCTCGTATATGGAGACTGCGGTTGGTGTGATATCATAGAGCGATCCGGACAATGAAGCGTTTCATTGTAAATCCCATTTCCTTGTCTGGCCTCTTCATAAAGAGAAACACTGTAATGAACAGTACATGTAGTAGTCCGATGCAGAATGAAGCCTTTGTTGACTGCAGCTGGGATGGACGATAACGTTAAGGCTTTTGTTTATAAAACCAATTAAATTCAACGTCACGATGTATGCACTGAATCTCGGTTCACCATTGCCTTGAATTGCGCAACATGCATGGGATTCTTCATGGAGGGGCCATTTAATGAGTTCCAGCCATACCAACGGCAACGGCATACAATTTCATAAAATTACAACCCTCAAGATACAGTCATTCCATGGCATTTAATAAATACAGTTCAGTTTGTCATGGTATAGTTAGGCAGTGACATATTTCAGAAAGCCTATACATGATGCACAGTGGTAAATTTTTTCTATGCTCTGGATAAAAAAGATATTGGCTTCTAGTGTTTTAAACTGTATGTGAAAAAGATACATGTATATGTTGGATCGTTATCCGTGATCTATTGAGGACACTATGGTAATTGGTTAGCAAACGTTGGAAAATTCATTTATGTCTGATGATATTGGCCCGCAAAGAAGATAACGCTCAACCGGTTTATTCATCCACCGACACTGCCTGTAGCACGAAATATTCTCAATAAAGTAAAATGTATTGTTTGGTATGGTTGAGTTTGCATTTTGTTGTGATTTTAATTGGAATTTAGAGTTAATAATAAGTGCATGCCCATTATTATAACCAAAACAACAAAGGCCCACTTCAGCACTGGTCTGATGTCTTTTGCAATGTATCTATCGATAGATCATTAATTGGGATAAACAAACGAGATATACAAAGCAAAAAGTTGCACCCCAGGCAGCTGTCGTAGACATGCCAATCGAGAATATAATACAACAGCTTTGTCGCTACGTTTCGTGTAACATACAGACTTCGATGCCAAGGAGAAATTAAGGTATTAACTGTGTGATTGATGTGTTTAATAGCCACGATGTCCCCATGCATAGATAGAAACTCATGTGACCTCTACATCAATGTCTCACTGAGTTAGCCTTGCCGGTGTGGCGGCTAAGAATCTCCTGTGGATAAAAGTGTCTTCTAACCTAGCTAGGAATTGCCCACGACATTTGTGACTGTGGACAATTTCGTTTCTTCTGTTGACTAACACCTCTTTGATGTTTTTGACGAAGTGGGGAGCTGTTATGGAATAAATGTGCAATTTCCGTATAAACCGCATTTCACTCAACTGAGTATATTAAAACGTCTAATTATTCCTGACTTTGTATTGGACAATTGACAATTGATATAATAACTTCGAACCCAGTTTTTAGCCGATTAAGCCAGTAGAAAGACATATTATGCGACGCAGGGCAGGAGTTAATACCGCTGTCTGCCACAGTCTATCTACCAGGGTGAATGATCTCTCAGACTGATGATGTCTATACTATATATCCTATACAAGGTGGTGGTTCTGACTAATAATGTTGTAAAATGATTGTACGTTAATAACATTGTAGAGACGAGTTTTCATATCAGGAGTGCTACCTGACAGAAAAAACATCCGTCAATGTGTATAACCAAAGTTCACACAAGGCAGTACTTTACCCAGTTCGAACAAACAACTCAAATATACTTTCCGATATTTGAATTTGGTAAGGCATTAACGGTTTCCAATTGACGAGTATGATTCTTGGATCAATTGGTTTGACTAATTACTTCAAATGATCTCATTGGAAACGATTTCTCTTAATAAGACGATTACGGATTCAGTAAATCGAGTAAACAAACGAAACGGAAGCTGACTGGTCCCCTACTGAACCCTGCTCTCAAGAGGAGAAGCTCTCTACCGGACTTACCTGCTGCTGTTATGCAACCTGAAACTGACCTGTTTACCCAAAGTCTTATTACGCCATCTATGCAGGCCCATTTGAATGCCATTGTACAGCAAGCAGTGGGGCATGCTATTCAACCTCTCGTTGTGGCTTTACGTGAGAGAGACGATTTTGACGAACTTGCAGAAAAACTGAACTCAATAAAAAGACAAACTGCTGAAAAGGATAAAATTATAGCTGACTACCAAAGTAACATCAGGGAACTCCGGTCTGAAGTAAATGAACTGCGCCGCAGATCTGCTGATCAAACCAAAGAACTGCGCGAACTTAAGGAAGAAAATGCTTTTATTCTCGATAAATCTGAGCAATACAGCAGAAGGGAATGTGTGCGCATCAACGGTCTGAAACTGCAAGAGGGTGAGAACACTGACGATGCTGTGTGTCGACTTGCAGCATCCATGAATTTGACAGTCTCCAAAGATGACTTATTGCGAACGCATTTTCAAGGTGAAAACCGTAGTCAAATTATGGCCAAGTTCATATCTTACCGCAAGCGCACCGAATTCATCAAAAGCCGGCAACTGTTGAAAGAAATTCCAGATCATCAGGACATTTACATTAATGAGGCTCTAACCCAAGCGAGGTACCAGCTCTTCAGAAAACTCCTACAGAAGAAAAACGAAGGGAAAGTGCACAGCGCCTGGACCTTTGACGGTAATATCTTCTGTCGACTTACTGAGGATGGGGAACGAAAACAGATAACCCGAGAGTCACAGTTACTCGATCTGTAAAACAATAAAAGAAACAAGAAAACTGATAAACTTAGTATCAAGCAGGTTAATAAAACCTCAAACATTAAAACCGACAATATAATGTCAATCACGTCTCATATTGTACATATGTAATTGATACTTTCGATTTTCAATTATCTAATGTGTAATATGAACCATGCAATACAACTTCTAACAATCAAGTCATTGATCAAGTAATCAAGTATTTCAAATAATTTATCATATGACTTTCGTGCATCCTTTGTACATACATAAACATACTATTGGAATTATTGCACGTTTATTTACATCTCTCGTATCTACATATAGGTATTTAACTCTTGCTATTATGTAGCCTTACAATATGTGGTGCTTAAATATTTTGTCACTCATTCAAGTGTCGTATCTTGCTTTTCCGAGATAGCCTTATATATGAGCTTCGTGCATTGTTAACACGAATTTTATAGGTTTGAAGCTAATTGATATTGATGGGGCTAGGATAACATAATCCATATCATTGCTATTACAAAGTGAATTGTTGTCCGACGAGTGTTAGTATAACATATATACTATAAGCTTAGTAATCAAATGTTATCATGAAGCGGATTAGTTGTACGACGGGTGGTAGTATAACCGATATACCCTTATATATGAGCTTCATGTAATATTAACACGAATTTTATAGGTTTGAGTACACGTATTTGACGTTCTGTCCTAGCCATACAACTTACCAATAACTGTGACAAGAATTGATCCTCCGCTATGAGACGTCCTTGCATACATTCTTTACATTCTCATTTTCGCTGTGTTACCAGTGTGTAATCTTTACCGGTTAATCGAATCTCAATGCAGAACACGTTAATACAATAGTGGATTAATAAATATGGATTCCCTATGGTACTATACTGATATACTTACCATTGTGAAGTACCTGATATACGATTTTGCTTTCTAAATTATTCATTAAAAACAATTTTAATCAATTGTATGACGGTGCTAGTACATGTACAAGACAAATACTATGTCAGTGGTAACCAAATACAATTACAAAGTATTTCTAGAATGTAAACCCTGTCACTTTTGGTCTACATGAACTATATATATCAGATGAGAATAATGTTTAATAGCTGCATATACGAGCTTCGTGTGTTTAAACACGAATACAACGTTCTTTTTAATCGACACTCCAGTTATCGTTATAATATATGACATCCTATGTGTAATACGATACGATTGTTGAATGTAACTTATCCAGTTTGAGCGTACCCGTATAAGGTATTTCTTGCTCCAACATAAGTACTTACATTTTGCATGACTCCTTACAGCCAATATAATACGTACTTAAGAGTACCACGTATTGATGAAATATTTAGTCTATCGCCACCCAATAATCAACCACAGAGCTGGCCCACTTTGATCCTGGCCAGTCTATGTACATATTAGTGTTATATTTTGCTAGACTTCATTGTATTTTTGAGATATTTATTCTTGCACTGCACATTGATACATGTACATGGGTTAAGCGGCAGCTATTTGTAATGGCCACACGATATGAACTTGCATATCGAGTGAGTATTGACTATGGGTAATGACATCGCAAGCTATCGTGTAGCCATAGGATTATTTGGTCGGCTCTTTATTAGAAGTAACTTATTTAAAGGGAATATGGTATACGAAATGCTACACTTATTAGTAATGTTGTGTAAGTATGTATCTACTAGTTCTAACCGAGTGATACGTACATCTATTCGTATTATCAACAGTACTGTATATAACTTCCTGTTAATTCTTATCCTCATTGCATTATGTGGCGATATCGAACCGAACCCTGGGCCACAGCCGCCTAACATCACTTTGTCCATTGTTCATGTCAATGTATGTGGACTCAAAGATAAATTAGACTTAGTATTTGCAAATCTTTGTAATTTTGACGTAATAGCTATAACCGAAAGTCACCTGACGAAAGTAACACCTGACGAGAAAATCTCATTACCAGGCTATCAACAAGCTTTTAGGAGAGATCACAACCACTCCTGGGGTGGGGTTTGTGTCTATGTTTCTGAGCAAATAGCCGTATCTCTACGAGAGATCTACGAAAATAAGGATATAGAGATGATATGGTTAGAAATCCATGATAGACCTAAAACCCTTATTTGCACTATCTATCGCCCTCCTGACACATCTATAGATAAGTTCAGTTCAAGAAGTGGCCCGTTCTTGCCGATAACATCGAATCTGTAGTTGATACTAATAAAGCTAATGTTGTGATTCTTGGTGATCTAAATGAAAACCTTTTCTATTCTTCAAAATACCATCTAACAGACCTAGTAGCCAGTTTTGGTATGAACCAGATTATAACAGAGGCTACACGTCCTGCATCGGGATCCTTATTAGATCCGATTATTTGTTCAACGCTTGACAACATCACCGAATCTGGTGTCTTGTCTAACTTTTGTAGCGATCATTGTCCCGTATTTGTTAAACTTCACTCCAATATTATTAGAGAGAAAAGCTTCACGCGAAAGGTATGGAATTACGACAAAGCCGATTGGGAAGGGTTCCGTAATGTACTTAAAACATCAAACTGGGAAGGCCTATCAAATGGAAATTCAGTAGAGACTTGGTGTAAGATTGTTACTGAAAATATATTGAACTCTGCCAAAGATACTATCCCAAACAGGCTAGTAACAATAAGGCCATCAGATAAGAATTGGATAACCGGTGAAATTAAGTATGAAATGAGAATTCGTCACAAACTGTACAAACGTTCCAGGAAATCTGGTTGCCAAAATGATATAAATATTTACAAAATACAACGAAATAAAGTTAATAGGTTAGTGAAATTAGCTAAAGAAAACTATAAGCTAAAAAATGCCGAAAAAATAAAATCTGGAAACGTTGGAGATAAATATTGGTGGAAACTATGTAAATCGTTTATGAAGGGCTGTGATTCCAGTTTGTGCCAGTTCCCCCCTCTTTTACGGTCAGATAGCACCTACGAATACGACCCACAAGCGAAAGCTACGATGTTGAACGATTACTTTTCCAAAGTATGTAAACTTTGAATGTTGAATGTATGTGGATATTGAAAAACTCAAAATGTCTTACGGAAGAACTTGATGCTAAAGGTCACATACCGTACAGACATGTATCCACATGGGATTTCTCGACTCTCTATACTACAATCCCTCATCAGGACCTTATTGACCGTATAAGTTCATTAATAGTATCTGTGTTCAAGAAAACTGATCGTAGATATATTAATGTCGGAAGCCATAAAGCATTCTTTAGCTCGACTACATACAAGAGATATCATTCATGGGATGTTTCTTGTTTATAGAGTTGCTTGAATTTCTCATTAAAAATATCTATGTGAAATTTGGCAACACAATATATCAGCAGCATATAGGTATTCCAATGGGTACTAATTGTGCACCCCTGTTGGCTGACCTGTATCTGTTCTCTTATGAATATGACTATATGCAGGCGCTTTCAAAAACCGATCCATTCAAAGCCCGTTCCTTCTCATTCACCAAACGCTATATAGACGATCTTCTCGCTGTGGATAATCGCTATATAAATGACGCAGTGAAGGATATATATCCACCTTCACTGGATTTGAAGGAAACTACAGATAGCCCTACAGGCACATCATATTTAGATCTATATCTCTATAAAAATGAAGCGGGCATTCTCTCTTGTCGACTTTATAACAAAAGAGATGATTACAATTTCGACATCGTAAACTATCCCTTTCTGGACAGTAATATTCCAGTGGGACCTGCATATGGCGTATACATATCTCGCTTAGTAGCATTTGCTAGATCCTGTGTTAAATGTGATGATTTTAATCAACGTCACAAAACATTGTTGCAGAAACTTATAAAATAGGGCTATTCCACCAAGCGCCTCCACTCAAAGTTTCTCAAATTTGGCGATACATATCGCATGCTGATAGCAAAATACGAACGTAGCGTGCAAGATCTATGGCGCTACGTTTCGTAACTTGTGTCTAATTCCGCTTAACCCGGGGCTAGGGACCATATGAACCCATGTACTTCAAGATCCTCATGGTACTCATATGAACAGTCACAATCAAAGCGTGACTGAGATACATCATTCTTTAGATGACGACTTTAAAACGAATATTATGGATTGAGAATACTGATCAGCGATACGGATTTGATATTTTTGGAACATCATGATGTCTTGCCGGCATCATTGAAAACTGTTGACCGCTTCTCTCTTGCAGGAAACAAGCCTATGTTTATGTATACTATGATTGTCTTTTTCAATTTGGTGCTAATACTGTTATATGGAAAATGGAATAGGTCTTTGGATTATGGACGCGGATATTCTCTAATGGACGACGGCTGGATTATGAATGACGGACTAGACGCTTGTAATATGGACCACGAGCGCTCACGCCGGAACCAGCGACGGCTGGTTGGCCTCACAATAGTCTGTGCCCTATTGACCCTGGCGCTGTGGCATTGACAGTGGGACCTCACTATAAATACGAGGGTCAGACAGTGTGTGTGTCATTCACCGTTCGTCATTGGATCAAGCATGTCACCAGTCCTACGAGCCATCCTTCCCCTTACACCCCGGATGGGGTTACACGTCTATGAAGATAAAGTCACCCTCGTGGAAGACCGTGGAGATGTTTGCTGGTCGCCCACTGAGACCGTATCGAATACGGTTACGCTACACCGTGACGGCTGGACCAAATTTAAACGGGTGTTGAGCGGCGAGCTCGACGGACACCTCATCCCCATAGACAATGCCATCTACGTACACCGTGGACCCTTCTTCCCACGCCTGGGCCGCTACCAAGACCCTACGCGAGGCTTCACCCTAGACCCCGATCTGTGGACAGCCTTCGAGAAAGTGGTGCCTACCGTGGACCTGTGTCATTCACCGTTCGTCATTGGATCAAGCATGTCACCAGTCCTACGAGCCATCCTTCCCCTTACACCCCGGATGGGGTTACACGTCTATGAAGATAAAGTCACCCTCGTGGAAGACCGTGGAGATGTTTGCTGGTCGCGCGCTGAGACCGTATCGAATACGGTTGCGCTACACCGTGACGGCTGGACCAAATTTAAACGGGTGTTGAGCGGCGAGCTCGACGGACACCTCATCCACATAGACAATGCCATCTACGTACACCGTGGACCCTTCTTCCCACGCCTGGGCCGCTACCAAGACCCTACGCGAGGCTTCACCCTAGACCCCGATCTGTGGACAGCCTTCGAGAAAGTGGTGCCTAACGTGGACCAGCTGTTTACACCGGACGAGCGGTCATCAGACGAGTTGGATTGGGCTCGTGGCCTGAGAGAAGCAGCGGCAGAACCCAATGAACAAATATCTAGCCATGAACCAGACGACGATGCCATTGATTACCCGGCTAGACTTTGACCACCCGATCCTTTGATCTCACGGGGTTCTCCCTATAAATACGAGAGACAGTCAAATCTCGTACCATTCACGTATTGACCATGACGGAGCATATAATACTGGCGTATCGCAGCTTGACCCCCGAGGGTTTCTTGCACGTGTATGCGGATAAGGTCGATATCATGGAGGAGGTGGGAGACATCTGTGATGCGGACCCTACACAACCGTGCCCGGCCCACATTCGTCTGTCCCGAGAGGGCTGGACCAAGTTCAAACGGGTGTTGTCTGGTGAACTGGACGGCGACCTCATCCACTTGTGTCACGATGTGTACATCCGACGCGGCCCTTTCTTTGCTCAATTGGCTCGGCTAGATGGGGGTACAGTGCATTTTACCCTTCACCCTGATCTATGGTCGGCATTGGAAGATGCCGTAGTAGATGTGGATCAAGTGCTTATCAAGCGGTCATCAGACGAGTTGGACTGGTCATTTACCATGGACACTGTGGAAGCCAACGAAGAAAATCAGAAACTCCGGTCCAAGATATACCCGTTATAAATAAACGATAGAGCCAGGGTCCATCATCATTTGTCACCATGAAGCGCTGGGAGAAGGTGTTGGATAACTTATACTACAGTCCCGACAGTCCGGCGGCCTATAGTGCATTGTCGGCCCTCTATCGAGCGGCCAAAACCCAGGGGACACAACGTGCCCAAGTCCGAGATTGGTTAAGAAATCAAGACACCTATACCGTACATCGATCTGTCCGTCGCCATTTTCTACGGAACCGGGTCATCGTGGGAGGAATAGATGCCCAGTGGCAAGCGGATTTGGTCGATATGAGCGCCTTTGCCAAACACAACGATGAGAATCGGTATATCTTGACAGGCATCGATATCCTATCCAAGTATGCGTGGGTGGTACCCATCCGGACGAAAACGGGGGCAAATCTCATAGCGGCGTTCAAAGACATCTTCAAGACCGGGCGCAAACCTTTGTATTTTCAAACCGACGAAGGCACGGAATTCCTCAACAGACCGTTCCAACAGTTTCTGAAAGCCCAGAAGGTGTTTTTCTTCCATACGTACAACGAGACCAAGGCTTCCGTGGTGGAAGGTTCAACAGGACATTCAAAGGCCGTATGTATAAATATTTCGCCTACAAGAATACAAGGCGGTACATCGATGTTCTCCCTAAACTGGTGAGGGGTTACAATCGAGCCTATCATCGGAGTATAGAGAGAGCCCCCATTACCGTGACCCAACGCAATGAAGCCCAAGTCCGGCGTGTCTTGTACCCCAGGCAATCGCAGCGAACGCCGAAGGCGTGTACAAGGTCGGGGACCCTGTACGGATCAGTAAAGTCAAAGGTCAATTTGAGAAAAGTTACTTGCCCAACTGGAGCGATGAGCACTTCCTGATTAAACGCCGCCTACCCCAACAGCAGCGAGTCTATGAACTGGACGATCTTCAAGGGGAACCGTTGCTAGGGACGTTTTACGAGATGGAATTACAGCCTGTCGTCAAAACACAGCAAGACTACTACACGGTGGAGCAGATTTTGAAAACGGAACGTCGACGTGGCAAACTGTTTCATTTCGTCAAATGGCAAGGCTGGCCCAGTTCCTTCAATTCCTGGGTCGCCGCCAACCAGGTGAAACGAGTATAAAGCCAGACACCACTGCCGTCATCCTTCATTCCACACTGCCCGACCACAGTGCTATGGACAAACAGCAGCTGCCTCTGAACACAGCGTCTCCCAAAACGCGCAAAGCGCAAGTTGGCTTTGTGGTGATACTGCTAACCCTGCTGAGTGTGTTGTACGGAGGTGTGTTTTACGACGTAGCCTATGTCAGCACGCTACTTAACCAATTGAGAACACCAGCCATCAGTGAAACCAGTCTACAGATAGCACCAGTCAACCCCGTATCGAGCCCAGTCACCACCACACCTCGTGTACAAGCCACGTCGAGCTCCACACCAAGCTCAACATCTACACCAAGTACACCCAGTACGTCTGAAGACACACCGGATTTCATCCCTCACAGTGAACAGACAACGACGACCGACGTTGTACCCACCCCCATCATCCCTCGCAGTGAACAGACAACGACGACCGACGTTGTACCCACCACTCCAGTTCACTCGTACGAAATTTACAAGAGCGGGTTACCACGACAGCGGATACACCTCAAACCATGGACCCTCGGTGGCACCATCCCTTCACTTGCGTCATCGCAGGACGGACGGGCTCCGGCAAATCGCACTTCGTACGGAAGCTCCTTCAACACGCCGACAGCATGATCACCCCACCCATTGCCCGAGACGTGTGGTGTGACGGAGAATGGCAGGCAGCGTATGCAGCAATGCCCCACATCACGTTCGTGGAAGGCCTACCTAAACTGGCCGATTTGGAACCCGACACCTTGGTGGTTCTGGATGATCTCATGGCGGAGACGGATGCGCGGGTCACCCAACTCTTTACCAAAGGCAGCCACCATCGACGGCTCAGCATCATCTACATTGTGCAGAATCTGTTCAGTAAAAACAAAGAACATCGGAAGATCAGCTTAAATGCCCACTACCTGGTGGTCTTCAAAACCCCGAGAGATATCACTCAACTGCTGCACCTGGCGAGACAGATATATCCCGGCCGCACACCGTTTGCGTTGGAAGCCTTTAAAGATGCCACAACCCCTCAGCACGGGTATATGCTCTTCGACTTCAAGCAAGCCACCCCCGACCACCTACGACTAAGGACCGGCATCTTTCCCGGAGAGACCCACCACGTGTACATACAAAAATAATGTAAACACATCCACAGTGGCGCCCCCAGCTGGAGTGTGTGTTTGATGATGGGGATAATAAAAAGAATGAATACCACAGCATGGTTGACTTTGTCTCTGTTCTCTGAGGTGGATAAAAAAGGGCAGAGTTGTGGGTTCTGGCATTAGTTGTACATGATGTCTGCGCGAGTACGGAAGCACGCCCCGACGCTCCGTGTATTGAAGACGGCCCCACCAGAGTTGGTCCGAACCATTGTACGCGGTGCGGACCCTGACCGTGTACGCTGTCTGTGCGAGATCGGGTACAACCTGTTAAAAGGCAACGTTCCACTGACTCCGGCTCAGAAGACCAAGTTGGCCAAGCATAAGACAGGTCTCCGAACCTTAGTCCAGAAGCGGGTCCCTCAAACACAAAAGAAAAAGGTGTTACAGAAAGGCGGCTTTCTCGGGGCCATCTTAGCACCGTTGGCCGCTTCCGTGTTGGGTCCAGTATTGGGTGGACTCTTCGGCCGACAATGAACCACGCGAAAAAAATGGTCCTCGTCGAACCACGATTCCTTCAAAATCTCCAATCGCCCTACCCTGTCACACCTACGGTGAAGACCATAAACACCCTCGATGGAGAGATGCAACAGATCTTACAGAGACCGGGGTTAAGCGACAGTGAGAAAGTACAACGGTACAATGAGACGCTTCAACGCTACATGACGTTCATGGACCAATACAAAACCCTCTCTACCACCACCACCACCACCACCACCACCACGTGACACACCGCCGACCTCAGCACCGCTCCAACAGCCGCCATTACCAGGGGTAGCACCCACAGCCCCACAGTGGGTGGAAGACGAAGTGCTGAAGAGTGTACCTGCATCGTTCAAGAAACAAGCTGGCCTGGTATTACAGCGGATGAAACAGAATCCTAACATGACTTGGAATGATAAAGGCGAACTACTGGTACAGAATCAGGTGGTTCCCGGGACCCACATGACGGATTTAGTGAATGACCTGATGCGTAAACGCAGGTCGCACACGGATCCTCGAGGATGGGAGGTCTTCGCTCAAGGCTTGAAAGACATGCATCTACCACAGGAATTGGTGGGGAACCCCCACCGCTGGGCCTTTATGCAGCGAACCCAGCAATCGCCGAGTGGCCACTACCTTCTTGGGAATCCGAATGGGAACCGGAGTCACCCCCCAAAACACCACCACAACAACGGGCACCTTCTTTTCAGACCTTTAAAAAACCATCCTTGATCAGGACACCCCACATCTCCAGAGCCGTGACACGTAGCAAGTCAACGCGTCGAACACGACGCCGGACACAACCACCCAAGGCCTGGAACACCTATTAAAACCAACAGCAGCAGCAGGACAGCTCAGTCGCCATGTTTTACCTCACCCTACCCAGTAACAGTTCGCTGGATGTGTTTCCCGACAACACCTTGGCCAAGTACGTGACCCAGTTACCGTAACCTTTGCATTTACCTGGGCGGTGGGAATGTGGCCTCGTGGATATCCAATACCCTTACTCGTGGTACAACGTGCGAGCCAATGAAGTGTGGTACGAGGTGACCTACGAAGGAAAAGACATCCGACTCACCCTCTCCGAAGGCCAATACGATACTCCCAAGGAAAGAGTTCATGGGTGGGCTGTCAAGACTGTTGCATTATAAGGCTCTACGGGAGGTCACGAATACTTCAAGACCCATCAAAGACTATCCCTTCAAGAATCACGTGGACTTCGATTACAACGCACACAACGACAAGGCACAGCTTATCGTCATCGCCAACGCGAGTGTCGTACTGAGTCCTATCCTACAGCAAATGCTGGGTTTCGATCTACGGACGTTCGCTGGTCCCACCACCCACCAAGGCGAGATCCCGATGGATATGAAGTCGGGTATGTACGGACTCTACGTCTACTCGGACGTGGTGGACAGCCACATCGTGGGCGATATCAACACACCTCTGTTACGGGTGGTGCCCATTAAAAAGTTGTATGGAGATCAAGTCACCCACAGTTTCACTCACATGCTCTACCTACCCGTACGACAAACCCACATCAACACGATCACGGTGGATATAAGAGATGACACGGGACGACCGGTGGCATTCGAACGCGGGAAAGTGGTGCTGACACTTCATTTTCGACAAGCACGTGCTCCCTACTTTGTATAATGAAGGTGCCTTACGAGTGCGATGCACGCAGCTATATGGACTATTATGCCCAACAGGCTGGCGGTGGCCTTCCGGTCTTTAGTGGTGCACGCATGCAACGAGGACATGGACTGGGGAACATACTCGGAAGCATCGTCAAAACGTTCCTGCCCTTGGTGACGCGTGGGGTGAAAGCAATCGGCAAACATTGCTTGTTTTACCTGTACCATCGATGCCGGGGAAGACCCTTATCTACCATCGTACAGATGTTTGACGAGTACCCCAAGGCCGAGGACAGCGATGTACTCGTATATGACTGGGCCGCCCATCATTTCAATGTACAAGCCCCGTTCTGGGCTTAAGTTCTTTCAATGTACACAAGCCCGCTGTTCTGGGCTTAAGTTTACAAGCCCCGTGTTCTGGGCTTCAGTTCTTTCAATGTACAAGCCCCCTGTTCTGGGCTTCAGTTTTCACGTGGTTGTTCTCACGTTGTTGTTGTTGTTACTGAATAAAAAACAAAATGAGATCTCACCAAAAAACCCTGTCTTGTGTGTTTTCTTTATGAGCATAATGCATGAAACTGACTTTGAACACCGTATTAGCCAATCAGTGGCCTAGAATGAAGCCAAAGGTAACCCATCCATGTCTAGAAAACATTACCCGGGTGTACAAGAACCCAGACGTAGGCGCGGACGTAGGCGAAAGCATCCCAGTACCCGGATGTAGGCGCAGACGTGTACCTAGTACCCGTCCATTGATTCTTTTATCGATCGCTCATTGGCTCTTTTTCTCGACCGCTGATTGGTCCAAATGGAACTGCCCATCCTTCCCAGGTTAATTTACAATCCCCTTTTGGGGTTCAAGCTCTGACTATCGATGCCGCAACATTGTCTCCTCCGAACCTTGCCGAAAGGGAGACCTTGGACCGTTTGACCTGGATGTGACCTTTGACCTTTTGACCCGAAATTCATCCGCGCACTGCCGGTGATGACGCGCGCGCGCGCTGCGGCATCAGATCACCTCCGCGCGCGCGCGCGCTGCGGCCGGCGCGGGCCGGGCCGGCCGGGAAAGTTGGAGGTAGTGTTTGAGCATTCTGAAAAACCGGAAGTGACGTCACACACTTGCGCAGACCCACCAAACCACGTGAATGTTAGTCCAGGTGGATGCTCCCCCACCTATGATTCACATTGATACCTCACTCGACACAATAGGCCCATTAGGGGCCCACATAGACCACAAAAACGTCTATTTCCATACCCTTTGGCTACCGCGCATGCGCAGAATGACCCTATTTCTACCCCACATCCACGCCATCAGATGCTCCATTACATAGGCTTCACATTGATACCTCACACGATCCATTCGAACCGTGAATAGCCCATCTCTAACCCAAAAACACCCACACACACCTCAAAAATGCCTGCTTTCTATACTACGGCCAGGCTGCGCTTGCGCAGAATGACCCTATTTCTACCCCACATCCACGCCATCAGATGCCCCCTCACATAGGCTTCACATTGATACCTCACGCGACCCATTCGAACCGTGAATAGCCCATCTCTAACCCAAACACACCCACACACACCCCCAAAAATGCCTGCTTTCTATACTACGGCCAGACTGCGCATGCGCAGAATATTGACAACGTACGAACCATTAGTGTAGTCAAGTGCTCCTGCATGAGAGCTTCACATTGATACCTCACTCGACCCCATCGGACCATTAGTGGCCCCCCTAGATCCAAAAACGTCCACCCCGTATGGACCTATACACCCATAGCCATGCAGTATAGGCCTATGGGCCTACCCAGGCCTCGGTGACTTTTTTCAAAAATTTCACCGTTTCGTGCCGGGACACTTCCTATCATGTTTGTCTTGACGAGACTAAGAAAACAAATCCAAACAACCATACCGCAAATGTATAGAAGTAGGTTTCCCAGTGGGACAAACATTGGACCTATACCCCCATAACCCGTATATGGGTCTATATGGGGCTATATGGTACTTTTTCAAAAATTTCACCGTTTCGTGGCTGGACACTTCCTATCATGTTTGTCTTGACGAGACTAAGAAAACAAATCCAAACAACCATACCGCAAATGTCTAGAAGTAGGTTTCCCAGTGGGGCAAACATTGGTCCTATACCCCTAGTATGGGACTATATGGGTCTACCTGAACTTTTTTCAAAAATTTCAACGATTCGCTCCGCGACACTTCCTATTATGTTTGTCTTGACGAGACTAAGAAAACGAGACCCCACAACCTATACCGCAAATGTCGAGAAGTAGGTTTCCCAGGATGATCCTATACCCCTCCATACCCGGCATTTTCCCGTAATTTAGGATAAAGTCCGTGTTCCGTATTTTTTCAGGAAAATTTTTACATACACCCACCCTGGAACTAGGGGGAGATAACTCTATTGACAGGCAAGCCCCGTTAAGCCCTGCGACCTATATACCCCATACCCCATATAGGCATTTTCGCGGATTTTTCTATAAAGTCCGTGTTCCGTTTTTTTTCAGGAAAAATTTTACATACCCTTTCATGACTGGATGCCCCTTCACATAGGCTTCCACATTGATACCTCATACAACTCCATCGGCCCATTAGGGCTCCCTAGATCCAAAACGTCTATTTCCATACCCTTTTCCCACAATTCCCTGTCTGCGCATGCTGGGTAGAATTGTTTGCAACGCCCGAGCCACTAGTCCAGTGAGATGCCCCCTCACATAGGCTTCACATTGATACCTCATACGACTCCATTGGCCCATTAGATACCTCATACGACTAGATCCCGGGCCATCTATTTCCACCTACCCTTACATCCCAAAACGTCTATTTCCATACCCTTTTCCCACAATTCCTGTCTGCGCATGCGCAGAATGGTGACAACGCCCGAGCCGCTAGTCCAGTCAGATGCCCCTTCACGAATGCTTCACATTGATACCTCATATGACCCCATTGGACCATTAGTGGCTCCCCTAGCTCCAAAACGTCTATTTTCATACCCTTTGGCCACCGCGCATGCGCAGAATGCCGATATTTCAATCCCACACCCAGCCCATCAGATGCCCCTTCACGAATGCTTCACTTTGATACCTCACTCGACCCAATCGGTTCACTAGGGACCCACCTAGGTCACAAAAAGTCTATTTAGGTATTCCCCGTATACATTAACATTGGAAGCCACTTTCCCACAATGGCGTCACCTTCGGGTCTTTCCGGTCAACGTATCCGCCATTTTCCCACAATGGCGGTCGGGAAAAACCCCAGTACATCAAAAGGAGAGACACAGACAAGTCCATTCGCAACTTCTCGGGGATCTCCGGTTTGAGATGTCCCTCGAAGGCCATTGACGCCATATTGGACTAGAGCGTGGTCACGTGTGTTTCGGTGTCAGGGCACTGTCAGTGACGTCACGGGAATTATATCTTGCCAATACGTGGCGTGTGTATCATTTAAACTGATGGTTTTCTATTGAAACGTGCTTCGAATGAAAAGAATAAACAGTTTTTAGAATATCTGACGTAAATCAGAGACTCGCAGGGAAATATTTGCTGGTCGGGGATTAAGGCTTCCGCGAGAGTGATTGGGCTTCGGAGCCGAGTCACATCTGGAGATTCATAGGAAATTCATGTTGTCGTCCCCCGAGCGTAGAATCAGTCCCCTTCGTAGATTTCCGCTCGGGAGTTCCGAATGAGACAAGTCTGGACATGTCCAAAGGCCACGCTCCATTCACCCAAACCGGAAGTGAGGTCATTTTTACATCCGGGTGAAAGGGGCGCTGATTTACGCTTACACTACTACTAGGTCTTCTCCGCCATGATACCTACCCCCATGTGGTTAGTGATTGTGTTTTCCACCATGAGCAGATCACATATATCGGCCACATGCTGCATCTCATCAACGATATGGATACGGTGCTGCAGAAGCTGAGCTCGGTGGGATGGCTCCATGGCCGTTGGCTCCAATGGTGAGGCAAGTAGCTCCTCTCGTCAGATAGGCTCAGGCTGGTGAGGTTGCACTGGTGATGCTTCATTCCACGTTCGACCACGGTGCTATAGACAAACAGCAGCTGCCTCTGAACACAGCGTCTCCCAAAACGCGCAAAGCGCAAGTGGGCTTTGTGGTGATATTGCTAACCCTGCTGAGTGTGGTGTACGGAGGTGTGTTTTACGACGTAGCCTATGTCAGCACTCTACTTAACCAACTTAGCATCAGATCCTGCGTTCAGTAGATAGCCGCCATAGCTAAAGTTTTATGGAACCGATGCTTGAGACTCATACAAGTTAGCAAATAAATATATAAGAATTTGCTGTATTTTTGGAAAAATATCGCGGGAAAATATACAGCACTAAACTAATACATGAGTAGTGTGACTAACGTCACAGGACCTACAAAGTAGGGTGCGGAAGATGACTTGGGGGTCCAAGCGTAATGTTATAGGTCACCTAAGTTGGTCAAATTTTCATCAAAAGTAGGCCAGCTCAGAACTTATCGGTAACAGTCCCCTAATGCACCTTCCTGCCAAAAATCAAGGCTCTAATGTCAACGGTTCTTCTTATTTTGTCGACGAAAGGATTCGGATGGACTGACTGACTGACTCACTCACTCACTCATTACCGGACAATTTGAAAATGAGAGCCTACTTCCTAGGAATAAACGTCCAAATCATTGCCGAGATAGTCATATTTTTGCACATTGTTTGGCCAACTGTAAACTAGTACGTTGAAGTTTTTATCTGGAATGAGTTTGTAGACTGTGATAGCTTAAGCTACCAAAGGTCCATGAAAGAGATGTAAATGTATCTCCACTCGTAAAGCCTGAAATTTACTGAACGTTTTATCCTTTATTCTGTTTACACTTGTGGTACACTTATTCTGTATAGTTCCTTCTGTGATGTATTCCTACGCTCATATAGTCTGGATAGTTTCCTATACAGTTTGAAAATATTGGGATCGAAAGTTCCTACACCTGGCTATTGGGTTAACTGATATGTCGCTAGTGGCAAACAGTTTGGTTCTGACACACCTTCTGCGCACTGTTTGCCAGTACCGGTGTGATGGATAAGATCTTCTTCACACTATGGAATGTATGTTTGATACGTCAAGCTCAGACCACAATTACCTCGGGGGAGACAGGTTGACTTCATGATTTTATGTACAGAGAAATATCTCTAGTAACTGATCGATATATCTAAATTTTATCTATGTTAATCGAACATCATCATTGTTTCTAGAGAATAAAATATTGATCTGAAGAAACAAGCTAAACTACATAAGGAGGTGAGCCTTTCTTTCCACATCGTATACCAATCCGTCGCCTGAGGTGTCATGTTGAAGCGATCGTCAGGTGGTTTGTAGTGAAACTGCTGTCAATCTGCGCATGCGCAGCAGAACAATAATATAGAAAGATGGCATTTGAGTTTAAGGGTCTAGATGGACCACCCGTCGTCCAATTGGGCGTGTAGTGTGTCATATTGAAACACTCGTGGGCATTTGGATGTTGCATCTATGGTATTCGCTCTTGTTCAGTAAATGTATTCTCCGCTGTCGGAGGCCGACATTAGGTGTTGCGTCAACCTTCGGCCATGTTCGCCCTTGCCCGTTAGACGTACCCCTAATCGTCGTCGGGCAGGCCAGGATACGGTAACGGCAACATGTTTTGAAACAGCTGTTTACGCATTTGATCGCATCTCGCATGGCCTCTCGCATATCGTCTTACAGGTGAAGCTTGCTCTTCATGATGAACCTATGCGTTGGGTCGGCTTCATTTCAAGCGGCAGCAGACTATAGTGTTCATAGATCGTCATGGCCCTTTTTCTGAAGCGGAGCGCATTTGGATGTAGGTCGGTTGCAAGTTAACCTGTCCGGCGTCGTAGATCACAAAACGATCACAAAAAGGTGGGTTCTTCCTCACCCAGATATCCCTGGGATGTAGTCTGACTATCACTAAGCGAGCTGTCTGTATTAGTAGACAGACTCTTAGCTTAGCAGTCTCTGCATCGGTATAAGTGTTTGGACTCTCAGAATCAGCTGGTATAGTCTCATCATCTGCATCGGCCTCTTGTGCTTCGGTGTCTTCAATCCCATGTATATTCTTCTGGTGTCTCATCATTTCGTACTGTCTGGTGAACGCGAGTTCCCACTCAGAACATGTATAAGCCATGTTTACGGTTGAGCGTCGACTGTGCACGTCCTTGGGATGCACTTGCTTTTATGGACGTCACACAATAACGCCCACCAACGATTAACTTAACGCTTCAACACCCTGGTGAATTAGCTCAGAAGCTCTGATGGGTCTATATATCCCATAAAATTGACACTAATTCATCGAAATGCAGTGACGCCCGTCATCTCCCGTCGTTACGCCTTAACGCCCGTCTCAACGCCTTAACCCTCTAGCTTAACACCGTAACGCATTGTCAACCGACCAATCACACGCACATGCTTTGATCATTGGCCCCTGACCCTTGATGGATGTGACGTCATCACCGGAAGTGACGTCATCACCGAAAGTGACATCTCCGGGTGAATGTGCTCACCTGGTGGCGCCGCAAATGACGTATTCACCGGAAGTGGCGCCATCACCGAAAGTGGCGTCATCGCACGCATGTCCGCTCACTTGATGGCACCGCCGGAACCATGGTGCACCCTATAGTCTCCAGGCGGCTGCACCAGGTGATCGGACATGCCTGCCATGACGCCATTTAAGGTATATCAGGGTATTACCAACCGTTCATATTATGTATGGACCCATGTCGCGTTGACAACGTGCCAGGCTTTGGTGCCCGCACCGCTTTTTCTAATCTCACCAGAGTCATGGGAATTCCCCTTCTCTCACTACATAGGCGATGTATTGTTACGCGTGGGAATTTTCCTTCTTTCTTTGTTTGTATTGCTTTGCATATAACCTTGAAGTGCATGGGGCATAGTCAGCATCTCCGAACTGCCCCTTCTTTACTACGTCCCAATGCACATGCGCGTATCATCACCAGTCGGACTCTACCCAATAAGAGCTTCAATTGGATATCACCCACTACCCATTCGGACCACGGATAGTCCCTCTCTGTCCGAAAACGTCCATTAAAATGCCCTTTCTCTACTACTGCCGAGTGCGCATGCGCAGATTGATTGTACTTCCACTACAAATCACCCCCGTCGGACACTACTCTACTAGTGCTTCAATATGACACCCCACACGACCAATTTTGACCAAGGATGGTTCACCTCTAGCACAAAACGTACACTCAAATGCCCTTTTTCAATTATTTCGACTGACCATGCGCAGATTGACGTCAAATGCACGACACACCAGACCAGTGGGACTCTCCCCTACGAGCACTTCTATATGGCACCAAACACAGCCCATAGGACCACGGATGGTCCATATCTGATCCAAAACCTCCATTTAAATGTCCTCTTTCTTTCGCTGTTCGACTGCGCATGCGCAGATTGATGGCACTTCCACCACAAGCTACCTCACGAGAGCTTCAATATGACACCTCACCCGACCCATTTGCACCAATTATGGTCCACCTCGACCGCAAACGGTCCATTCAAATGCTCTTTTTTGCCCCAAGGCGCATGCGCATATTGACACAGGAAGTCCCGTCATCCCCGGACATGGCGTCATGCCCGGAAGTCCTGTGACCGGTGGTGATTTTTGGCCTTTGATATTGACGTGACCTCACCCCCACGCGCTGCCACAACCTCTGCCTCAATAATACTATGTGATCGTTACATGAACTATGGACACTCTTCTTCAGTCTGTCCACTATCATCACAGTCTTCAAACTCCATCTCCTTTTCACTTAAATAAGTTTAACATAGCGTGTCGCCCCCCACCGATAACAGATATAGTGTAAACTCGTCAGACCTGTATAGTTTCCGATGAGTAAAGTTGAAAGTCCTCCAACATGGTGGTCGAGATCTCAACTATCCAGGTTGCCATCAGAACCACCCAAACTCAAAGTTCCTCTATCCCAATAAGAGGTTTAAGGTCACCCTTAATTCTCTCCACGTACGATGCACTCAATAGTTCAAACCGGAATCTTTGCACGTGAGAGGCGCAAAGCGACGTCATTGCCCACGTGACGCCACATGAAAGTTATGTAGTACTGTAACATTGACACATCACAAAAATCGGACAATAGACTTTATAGTGGTTTTCCGAACAGAACAAACATGAAGATTTTGCTTTTTGAACGTTGAATAAGCCTTTGGGAACAGCAGACTTTGTTGGTAAAAGGCTGACTAAGAATAAAATATATCCAACATTGCCCAGGTAAACGAATATGTTGGAGGCTAACCTATCAGCGTAATGTCACATGACCATTGACGTCAAATACACTCATTTTGAAAACAAGATCATTAAAAAACACTTGACACAAGAGCTGTCATATTGCTGCGAAAAGTAAGTAGGCCTAATGACGACAATCACATTGCTTCACCTCGGCTGTCAGAATTTCGTCAACTGCTCAAAAACAAACAGAAAAGGCAAATTCCTGATCTGACGTCAAGAGAGAGGGCGTGGATATCGGCGACGTCACGTTAGAACATCTAACAAAAAGAGCGCCCGATGTCGGAGGCTATGACGTTTGGAATGTCATTACGAAATATTACGACGTCTCCTGCTTTTTTTCATTCTATTTCAGTAGTTGACTAACATCGGCCGTTCAAAACAATCAAATAGAAAAATAATTGTCCTAATTACTCATCCTTTTCACCAGTTTGACAGCCCTAGGGATTTCATGCACATTTTCAAGTTGATTGTGTTACGTCATAAACGATAATAGAAAAAACGTAACAGAAAACTTTGTGAAGTATACTTAAATCATACACAAATTAAGTAAGGTTAATACAACAAATAAATGTCAAATATAGTCTTACTGTTCAATGCTATACCGGTGTATACTTCACAGTCCGTTTTGACGTGCAAATCTCTATACAGTCCGTGTCGCACAAATCGCTGTTCTGTATTTTGATATTTGAACACTGCTCAGTTGTTGTCCAGTTTCTGACAGTTCAATCAAGTAGATAACACAGCGCCAAAAGTCAATTCACAGGAATATACAATCCAGCCGTCCGTAATTTCAGACAAAGGTAAGACAGTATAATGTACCCACATAATTTGAATTCCACCCAGAATGACTGACTGTAGCTATTTATACTCTATGTGGCATTGCAGTACATTCTACCAAATCACGAAGCCTCTCGAATATGCATTACATTATCTGGCCTAGATAATCTTCTAGAAAGATCGAAATGATTAACCCACGTAAACAAGCTTGCGTCATATATTCTAGAAGCATCCTGTCTAATAATAGACTACAATACCATGACACTCCCCCTCTTAAAAAAATAAAAGTTGCAAACTTGGAACTTTCTTGACAATTCAAAACATTATTGCAAAAAAAATCTATATTACAACAGCAAAAATGTTGACAAACATATGTACATTATATGCGAGACAAACAATCAGCAATCAAATTGTTCTTGCCCTTAATATGTCTGATTTCAATATTGATTTCTTGTAACACCAAACTCCATCTCAACAATCTTTGATTTTGTTTTTCATCTTACTTATGAAAACAAGTGGATTGTGATCTCTGAATACAGTAATTGGCAACGATGAAGAAGTAACATAAACATCAAAATGATGTAAAGCCAATATCATTGCCAAACTTTCTTTCTCAATTGTAGAATAATTTCTCTGATGTTTGTCAAATTTACGCGAAAAATAACATATTGGGTGATCTACACCATCTATTACAAGCGTCTGGACCGTCATTCATAATCCAGCCGTCGTCCATTAGAGAATATCCGCGTCCATAATCCAAAGACCTATTCCATATTCCATGTAACAGTATTAGCACCAAATTGAAAAAGACAATCATAGTATACATAAACATAGGCTTGTTTCCTGAAAGGGAGAAGCGGTCAACAGTTTTCAATGATGCCGGCAAGACATCATGATGTTCCCAAAATATCAAATCCGTATCGCTGATCAGTATTCTTAATCCATAATATTCGTTGCAAAGTCGTCATCTAAAGAATGATGTATCTCAGTCACGATTTGATTGTGACTCTTCATATGAGTACCATGAGGATCTTGAAGTACATGGGTTTATACGGCCCCTAGCTACCTTCTTGTAACAAAACGGCACCAGCAGTAACATCACTAGCATCTAGCAGATTCTGCCGGTTGACGTTTCGTCCCCGAGGCCCGCCCCCTGTACAGACCTTTTGGTCTTTGATATATGTTGGCATTTGTGGGAAGTTGATGCTGGGTCGACATCGGGCCTTACAGACTAGCCTTTTGTGTTAATTGCCGTCATTTACATCTGACGACGATACAGCTCACCAATCTCCAATGTACGAGTTGTCACAGCGAAACAGCTCACCAATTACCAGTATACGAGTTGTCAGAGCATTTCCATCGTAGCTCTCTAGATTTGTATCTAATACCGCTTATGCCGGTGCTAGGGGCCTTGTGGTCATATCATCCAAGTTGCCACATGAACAGGTACAATAAGAGCGTACCTGAGATACAACACATATCACGAATCGTTAGATTCTTGGTATGTGCTTTAGAATAGGTTTATCAGAAGACTATTCTGTGAAGTCATGTGACGCAGTCAGTATGTCGGCACCTCTTCCCACTTCCCTTATATGTGTTGTAATTTTTTCCTGTATATGGCGAGATTCTGCTGGTGGACGTTTCGTCCCCGAGGCCCGCCCCCTGTACAGACCTTTTGGTCTTTGATATATGTTGGCATTTGTGGGAAGTTGATGCTGGGTCGACATCGGGCCTTACAGACTAGTCTTTTGTGTTAATTGCCGTCATTTACATCTGATGACGATACAGCTCACGAATCTCCAATGTACGAGTTGTCACAGCGAAACAGCTCACCAATTACCAGTATACGAGTTGTCAGAGCATTTCCATCATAGCTCTCTAGATTTGTATCTAATACCGCTTATGCCGGTGCTAGGGGCCGTGTGGTCATATCATCCAAGTTGCCACATGAACAGGTACAACAAAAGCGTACCTGAGATACAACACATATCACGAATCGTTAGATTCTTGGTATGTGCTTTAGAATAGGTTTACCTGAAGACTATTCTGTGAAGTCATGTGACGCAGTCAGTATGTCGGCACCTCTTCCCACTTCCCTTATATGTGTTGTAATTTCAGGTTTTCAAAAGGTGATTCACATTCATCGGACCAAACAAAAGTTACCCTCTTTCTTAAAAGATGAGTTAAAGGCTCAGTAATATCTGAAAAATTTGGACGAAATTTTCTGTAGTAACCAGCCATACCCAAGAAACGCATCAGTTGTCCCTTATATGTTGGTCTTGGAAATGGCGAGATAGCACTAACCTTAGCATCTACAAGTTTTACCTGACCCTGACCTACAACATGACCCA
This sequence comes from Hanleya hanleyi, assembly GCA_036873755.1. NCBI lineage: Eukaryota > Metazoa > Mollusca > Polyplacophora > Lepidopleurida > Hanleyidae > Hanleya > Hanleya hanleyi. Next base: position 6,807 of record JAVTVY010003303.1, on the reverse strand, counting down.
AGAATGTCACACGTGCATGTTCGAATTCACTTTTTTCAACGTTGACTGTCAGCTTGGCGTCACTCAGCCGATTGAACAGTGCGCGAATTCTCTGTAGATGATCTTCCCATTTATCGCTGTAGACAATGACGCCATCAATGTAAGTCTCACATCCTTCCAAACCAGAAGTAACACGGTTGATGAGACGCTGGAACGTGGCTGGAGAATTTTTCATTCCAAATGGCATAACTTTGTACTGGAACAGACCCTCCGGAGTGACGAATGCTGATATCTCCTTCGCACGATCTGTCAGTGGAACTTGCCAAAATCCTTTCAGAAGATCAAACTTTGACACGAACTTGGCACTTCCCACTTTATCAATGCAATCGTCAATGCGTGGAATAGGGAATGTGTCTGTTTTGGTCAATGTGTTCACCTTTCTGTAGTCAGTACACACCTTGTAACTGCCATCCGGCTTTGGAACGAGAATACAAGGTGAACTCCAGTTACTATTACTTGGTTCAATGAAGTCATTGTCCAATAAATACTGAATCTCCTTTTTCAGGTAGTTTTGTTGAATGGGATTCAAACGATATGGGTGCTGCTTTACTGGATTAGAATCTCCGACATTGGCGTCATGTGAAATTGTATCAGTCCGAGTGGGGATATCGGGAAACAAATATTCATATTGACTGAGCAGAGTTCTTCCTGTCGCGCTGGTTCACGATGACACAACGAATGTCAGATTTCTGTCATTTCGCCGCTGTCATGGGCTCTTCACAAGTTTCATTATTATCAGGGTCAGAACTAACTACACTTACAGGCTGTACAGTACTGTTAGTGCTATCTCTGTCTATGTATAACTTTAACATATTTACATGACACAACTGTTTGTTTTTACGCTGTCAAGAGTTTGAGTTACATAATTAAGGTCACTTAATTTCTTTTCAATGACATAAGGACCATAATATCTAGCCTTAAGTGGGTTACCAGAAATAGGCAGAAAAGCCAGTACCTTCTCACCAGGTTTGAAACTTCGTTTAAGGGCAAGTTTATCATAGGGTATTTTCATACATTTTTGTGCTGACTTTAAATTTGACATGACCAAATCACGTGCTTTAGTCAACCTGGTGCGCAAGTCCGACACATATTGTAAGAGACTACATGAGTCAAGATCACGTCTAGGAACTTTTCCTTCAGCAGTTTAAGTGGCCGTCTAACTGTATGACCAAAGACTAATTCAAATGGACTGAAGCCTAAAGACTTTTGAACAGACTCTCTAACAGCAAGCAATAACAAATGTATGCCTTCATCCCAGTCTATCTCAGTGTCAAAACAATAAGTCCTAATCATGTTCTTTAATGTCTGGTGAAATCTTTCTAATGCGCCTTGGCTTTCTGGGTGGTATGCAGATGATTTGTACTGCTTTGTTCTCAATTCATGCATGACCCGTTGAAAGATTCCTGACATGAAATTAGATCCCTGATCAGACTGAACAGACTGGGGTAGGCCGACAAGTGTGAAAAACTTAACTAAGTCCTTAACAATAGTTTTTGCCTTAATATTCCGTAAAGGAATGACCTCAGGGAACCTGGTTGAAGCACACATGATTGTTAATATGTATTGATTGCCTGACCTTGTTTTTGGTAATGGACCAACACAATCTATAATCACCCTACTAAATGCTTCCTCAAATGCAGGGATTGGTTGTAGAGGGGCCTTTGGTATGGTTTGGTTTGGTTTTCCTACCATGCAGGGGTGCACCCCTGTTGGCTGACCTGTATCTGTTCTCTTATGAATATGACTATATGCAGGCGCTTTCAAAAACCGATCCATTCAAAGCCCGTTCCTTCTCATTCACCAAACGCTATATAGACGATCTTCTCGCTGTGGATAATCGCTATATAAATGACGCAGTGAAGGATATATATCCACCTTCACTGGATTTGAAGGAAACTACAGATAGCCCTACAGGCACATCTTATTTAGATCTCTATCTCTATAAAAATGAAGCGGGCATTCTCTCTCGTCGACTTTATGACAAAAGAGATGATTACAATTTCGACATCGTAAACTATCCCTTTCTGGATAGTAATATTCCAGTGGGACCTGCATATGGCGTATACATATCTCGCTTAGTAGCATTTGCTAGATCCTGTGTTAAATGTGACGATTTTAATCAACGTCACAAAACATTGGTGCAGAAACTTAAAAACAGGGCTATTCCACCAAGCGCCTACACTCAAAGTTTCTCAAATTTGGCGATACATATCGCATGCTGATAGCAAAATACGAACGTAGCGTGCAAGATCTATGGCGCTACGTTTCGTAACTTGTGTCTAATTCCGCTTAACCCGGGGCTAGGGGCCGTACGAACCCATGTACTTCAAGATCCTCATGGTACTCATATGAACAGTCACAATCAAAGCGTGACTGAGATACATCTTTTTTAGATGACGACTCTATAACGAATATTATGGATTAAGAATACTGATCAGTGATACGGATTTGATATTTTTGGAACATCATGATGTCTTGCCGGCATCATTGAAAACTGTTGACCGCTTCTCTCTTGCAGGAAACAAGCCTATGTTTATGTATACTATGATTGTCTTTTTGAATTTGGTGCTAATACTGTTATATGGAAAATGGAATAGGTCTTTGGATTATGGGCGCGGATATTCTCTAATGGACGACGGCTGGATTATGAATGACGGACTAGACGCTTGTAATGTGTGGCATGACCTACAAAATTCCGCAACATCTTTCTTTAAATTTGGCCAATAGAAATGATTTAGAATTTTGTAATATGTAATGGCCTGAAGGAGGTGTTTCATGGGCTAATCTGAGGATATCTGAACGATATGACTTGGGTACCACAATCTGATACTTAACTGCCCACTCATCATCAGGTGACACATCTGGCGGTCACCATTTGCGCATAAGAACACCATTCTTACAAAAGGAACACACATGCTCTTGAGTTACATCACACTCATGTACTGCCCTGTCAAAGAACTTGGAAATGTCCTTGTCACTATGCTGTTCATTAACCAGCTGTGATTTTGAAATTTTGTCATTAGAACATTCCAATTTGCTATCAAAATGTGGCTTATCAGCCTCATCATTTAAACACACGAAAGTGTCAGTCAAACAAACGTCACCGATGACGTCATCTTTAGGAGACTTTTCAGACTCCTCAGCCAATTTACTCATGGTTCTAGTAACTGCACAAGCAGAATACAAACTTTGAATTTCGTCTTCAACTGGATCATGGATCTGATCCAAACAAGGCTTGTCAGTTACAATCGGGTTAACCCCGACTTTATCTCCCGCAAGATCATTGCCAAGAAGTAATTGAACACCCTCAAATGGTAAACTACCTTTAATACCCATCGTAACAGGCCCAGAAATCAAGTCGGAAGACAGATGAACGTTATGGAGCGGAACGGGTGTATAATTTACATAATCTACCCCTTTAATCAGGACATTACTGCCTGCAGATGAAGGATCAGAAAAGGGCAAAATATCTGCCAACAAAAGAGACTGTGACGCGCCCGTGTCTCGCAAAATCCTCACAGGAATAGCATTAGAAAAATCACTTGAAAGTTACACAAAACCATTGTGGATAAATGGTTCAAAAATCTCCATAACAGGATTTGAAAAACTGTCAACCTTATCCTTGATAGAACTAATAGGAACAGTGCCCCTGGCCATCTTAACGTCATATACACCATGAACATCACTAACCTGCTTGGATAAAGATCTTGAAGTGAGGAAGCCACTGGGCTTTTGAAAGGCTTGATTTTGTTGTTTTCTTTTCAATTTAAAACAATGAGCCATTAAATGGCCTTCCTTCTTACAATAGCTGCAAACGGGAGACTTATTTTGAGTATTAAAAGTGGGTGGCTGAGACTTTGTGTTTGACCTTTGACCTGTAACTGGGGTCAACAGTTTTAGGCCCTGAGAAAGAACTGGGTTTGTTACCTGAGAGATTAGACTGGAATGAACTTGGCTTAACAGCATTGAAAAATGATAATCTGTGTGTCAGAGCGTATTCATCAGCAAATCGTGCTGCTTGGTCTAAAGTGTTGGCATTCTTTTAATCAAGAAATGTTCTAATATCACCATGGATACGCCTTTTAAATCCCTCTACCAGCATAACCTGTCTAAGGCTTTCAAATTGGTTGTCAATTTTAACCGAAGCACACCACCTATCAAATAACTGTTTTTTTGAACGAGCAAATTCTACATGAGTCTGAGAGTTTTCTTTTTCACAACTACGAAACTGTTGTCTATAGGCTTCAGGAACTAATTCATAATTAAATCCTTCACTGTATCATAATTTGATGCTTGCTCTACCGTCAATTGAGTGTAAATGTCCCATGCCTCTCTGATCAAAACACTTTGAAGAAGTAAACTCCAATTTTCTTTTGGCCAGTTTAAACTTTCAGCAATTTTCTCAAAATGCAGAAAATATTTATCAACTTCTTTTTCCTGAAATGGTGGGACGAGACGTATTTGACGAGCTGCATCAAATTTTGATTGTGATTGTACAGGTGCATCTGCAGGAGGATCTGTTCGCGACTGTAATTCCAAATGTTTCATTTCTAACTGAAACTGTCTATCTTTCTCTTCTCTCTCTAACTGAAACTGTCTTTCTTTCTCTTCTCTTTCTCTCTCTAACTGAAACTGTCTTTCTTTCTCTTCTCTTTCTCTCTCTAACTGAAACTACATGCTGTTCCCTTTCTTTCTCTGTCTTTTCTTATTCGTTTCTTCACAGTGCCAGCTGATTTTGCAATTCTAATTTCTTTATTTCCAAATCATCAGCTGTTTCCTCAGTTAAATCAAAATCACTTTCATCCCAAATTTGTTTGCTAACAAAATGTTTAATAATGAGTTTCTTAATTTCTTGCTTTCTCAAAGATGTTTTAACTTTAATTTGTAGGAATTTACACAGCGCGAACAAATCCTCTTTGCGTAGTTCGTTAAATTCCTCCTGACTAGGCTCTGAGGCAAACTGTGCTGGGTCAAATGACATGCTGATAATATACTACTCCCTGACTTCAAAAATTTAGACAATGTATCAATTTAGAACTATGTTGCAAAGCTGATCAGCTGGCAGCCACAATGCAAACAAAGCTCGCGCGCAGGCCCCCAATTCCTGTTACGTCATAAACGATAATAGAAAAAACGTAACAGAAAACTTTTGTGAAGTCAAGGATTAACAATCAAATATTTATTTACAATACTAAAATCATATACAAATTAAGTAAGGTCAATACAGCAAATAAATGTCAAATATAGTCTTACTGGTCAATGCTATACCAGTGTATATTTCACAGTCCGTGTTGACGTGCAAATCTCTATACAGTCCGTGCCGCACAAATCAATTGTTCTGTATTTTTGATATTTGAACGATATTGCTCAGCTGTTGTCCAGTTTCTGACAGTTCAATCACGTAGATAACACAGCAGCCCAAAAGTCAATTCACAGGAATATACAATCCAGCCGTCCGTAATTTCAGACAAAGGTAAGACAGTATAATGCACCCACATAAGTCTGTTTGAATTCCCCCTGAATGACTGACTGTCGGGCTATTTATATTCTATGTGGCATTTCAGTACATTCTATCAAATCAAGAAGCCTCTCGAATATGCATTACATCATCTGGCCTAGATAATCTTCTAGAAAGATCGAAATGATTAACCCACGTAAACAAGCTTGCGTCATATATTCTAGAAGCATCCTGTCTAATAATAGACTACAATACCATGACAACTGAATTAACTCAATTAACAGTAACAGCCAAAAAAGGAAAAATGTTATATTTTAATGAGCATTGGTAAGAAAAAGGATGAAAATAATAACATATACATCGAATGTGCAGAAAATAACATGGTTATTAGACATTCAAATAGCAGTCCATGTTCATAATAGTACCAGAACAGTAAGGAAAATTAACGAAATTGCCTAATCATTTCAATGTAAAAATATAAAAAAATCGTATGGGACCTTTCATACATAATTTGATATTTGGAATCTATATTAAATTGAGAACCATTGGATATGAAGAAAATGCCATGGATTTCAGAATACACTTTCTGGGAAGCCATATTAAATACGGCATATTCAGAGACTACACAGCCAAATGTCCACATGTTGGTACCGTTTGGTTACTGAATGGTAACCGCAAGAAAGGGCCCGGAACGGTACACCTCAGTACAGTACCATTCAGTACTGACCCGTATCCACACAGTACCACTCAGTAACTGGTCAGTACTGATTGGATACCATACAGTACAACAAGAAATCGGACTGATTAGTACTGCATGGTAGCTGAACAGTGACCAACCTGTTACTGTACAGTACTGGTCAGTTACCTCTTGGAACCAGGCTGTTGCTAACTCACATGTACTGCTCAGTTGAGTGCAGTGCAGTTCTGAGCTGTGATTACCACACAAGAACTGTTCAGTCACAGCTCAGTACTTACATGTATGGTGGGCCTTTCCGTGCAGTAGCGTTCAGTATTGTACAGTTCAGAAAATGTCTGTGGAAAATTGCCTGTATAGGACTTGTTATACTAGACCGACCATTTGTGACATGAGTTCCATTTGTAATACTTCCTGTTCAATATGTCGACAGTTTAAAGGTTCTACCAAATACCCCCTGCACACTTTGCAAGAAAACATACAGAGAAACTGTGTAAAGAACAAGTTGATATTTTTTGGCGCTCTCTTGCAGGAAACAAGCCTATGTTTATGTATACTATGATTGTCTTTTTGAATTTGGTGCTAATACTGTTATATGGAAAATGGAATAGGTCTT
>JAVTVY010003302.1:0-32550 GCA_036873755.1 Hanleya hanleyi | reverse complement strand
GGAATGTGTATTATGGAATCCGACGGCCTGGAAGAATTATGCCCAGGCCCGTCGTGCTTTTCTGTTACATGCTTGTGATGACCCGTCTTTGTCGGAGATCGACAGACGGGTCTTAGAGATTTCTTTGGTTAATGATGTGAAGTGTAATGAAGATCTTGACCGAGCTGGTCAAGACCCTCAGTCTCCCGTGTCAGTTTGTATACCTCCAAGCGGTACCGTCCTACACGATGATAATTCCAGGTTGCTAGACAGCTTGACCCGGTCCGGAGTTTCATTGTCTAGGGTCGATCCAAATCCAGTTCCTTTGTTACGCTCATCAAAGGCCAGGTCGGTCAAGCCTGGCCAGTCTATTGTTCCCGTCGAACAAAAGGAATCTTTACCCCAGGTTATTTCTCCTTTACCTATCGGTTCCCCACATGTATCTGTTAGTAGGAAGAAATCAAAGAAACGACGTAGAGTGTCAATTTCTCCTTTACGGGTTAAGACTAGACATAGTTTTCTTAATTCTGAAAAATCTATGGAAGCTTGTTCGGTTCTACCATTAAGTGTTCAGGTTGCGGACTTACGAACATCAATCCCCGCGATTGTTGATTCTTCACATCGTCGTTCACATACTGCTACACGACACTCATGTTCACATTACCATTCACGTTCTCGTACACAACGCTCGGGTTCACCACCTCATCGTTTGTTTTCACCTGTTCGTGATTCTATTGCCCCGGTTCGACGATCTCGTTCTCCGATCCGTAGTTCTCGTCCACCGGTTCATTTTGGTACTAATTTACGGCCCTCCCGTTCTCCGGTACGCCGTTCTCGTACTTCGACAGTTCATTCTCCTGATCCTTCTCACCGTTTCCCTAGGGTTTCGGCTCCCTCTGATCAAGATTACCATGTTCATTATCAACGAGCCCCTGTCCTTGATCATTCGGTGGATCATGATTTATCGTCTTGTTCTCAGTCTCCGGTTTCGTCGAGTGAGTCGGATGATTCTTCTTCCTCTCGGGTTAGTGTCAACGATACGTCGAAGATGGATCATTTGCTTAGTATGCAGGCGCTTTTAGCGTTGGTTCCGGATATGCCCGCCCCTTCGAAGGTTGGTTCTTCTAGTGATAAGTGCCGGACAGCTGCGGATTCTGCATTAGCTACTCCCAAGCCGGGTGTTCCTCGTACATGTGCTCCGTCACCAGCATGGGCGGATCATTTAGACAAATTTGATCGTCAATTACAAGATGACAATAAATTTAAGAAGCCTCGTTTCCGAGTTCCCCATGGTCTTCATGATAACGTGTTACCTGACAAACCACCCAAGCGTGATCGAGATTTATCTCAGATTTCTAAATCAGTTAAGTCGACTCCACTTGAATTCAATTCCAAATTTGTGGAGAATATCCAAGAGATGTTATTGGCAATCCAACGTGCTTCTTCAGTCACTGATTGGTTTTTGTTGGCTACTTCGCGGATTGCTTTGGATCCTGAGTTACGCCTGGACGATGGATCGACTTCTTTGTCTCTGGGTCGCGTTGCTTATTTGCGGGGTTTCATTGAAACCCTAGTGCAGGCTAACCATCAAGTTATTGAGGCCACTTCTTATTCATACGTTTCGCTTCTCCAAGCGCAACGCAACGCCTTACTTAAGGCTGTCAAGCCGGACGTCTCCTTTATGGTTAAGGATTTTTTGCTTCATCAACCATTAGCATCCAGCGCCATTTTCAACAATTCTATTGAGTCCGTTGTACCTGTCATCCGCGAGGAACGTACTGCGCGCTTGATTGGGGCGGTTGCTCGGGGTGGTTCTTCGGATCGTCGCCGGAAGCGGGGTCGTAACTCCTCTTCCACCCAACAAGATGGCGGCGCTCGGGGGAGTTTTCGGGGTATTGACAAACCTCCACGCCGAGGTCGCCGTTCCTTTCGTGGTAAATCAACCAAGAGGGGTGGTCGTTCCAGTAAATGACTATCAAGTTCCCGTATCCGATCAAGCCGAAGTTTTTCAGCCTCCTGCTTTCCGGTCGTTCAGTCATCATGTTGTGGGCGGCCGCCTTCAATACTTCGTAGACAATTGGCGCCTCATCACGGACGACACCTGGATTTTGAGAGTTTTGGAGCGCGGCTTCCTGTTCACTTTTCGTTCCCTTCCCAAACTTATCGTTTGGCCACGCCCATCCCGCCTACCAGTCTCCGCGAGTCACGTGCAGACTCTTCTGTCTTCAGTCAACACGCTCATCGAGAAGGGAGCGGTCAGAGAGTTACCGCCGACAGAGGACAGTTTTGGGTTTTACAGCCACGTGTTTCTGGTTCCCAAGAAAGACTCGCCCCAGATGCGGATGGTGATCGACCTAAAAGTGTTAAACAAGTTTCATCTCGCCCCCCCCCCCCCCTCATTTCAAGATGCCGACTGTTTCATCGATTCGGGCCCGTGTACATCTTCGGGATTGGCTGGCCTCAGTCGATCTGCAGGACGCGTATCTTCATGTTCCAATTCATCCTCGTCATCGCCGTTATCTCCGCTTCGTTGTCAACGAACGTCGTTTCGAATGGCAGGTTCTCCCATTCGGGGTCAACATAGCCCCTTGGCTGTTTACCCGCATTACCTCACCGGTCATGGCTTTTCTACACCTGCGGGGTATTCAGATAGAGGTTTATATAGACGACATCCTCCTATGGGCAGCGGACGAGTCCCGTCTCAACGTGCAAGTCCAGTTCACGCTTCTGGTCTTACGTCATCTAGGATTCATCCCTCATCCTCTCAAGTCAGAGTTGGTCCCGGCTCAAGTTCGCCGTTACATCGGCGCAGTGTTCGATACTTATCATCAACTGGTATATCCTCCGGAAGATCGTTGGGACAAAATTCAGCTGTTGATCCGAAAGTTTTTGTCATCAACGTCACGGACACGTCAACAGTGGCAAAGTTTGGTAGGTTTGCTTCATCTTCATCGTGATAAGAAGTTTCAAATCAGCACCATTGAAGGGTATCGATCTGCTCTGGCTAGGGTGTTACGCCTTACTTCGGGTGTAGACATTAGTCTAAACGATAATATCTCTGCGCTCATTCGCGCCTTCGCGTTACAGTCTCGCCGTACGCGCCAACTGTTACCGAAATGGGATATTGGTGTGGTTCTGTGTGCTCTGATTCGTCCGCCCTTTGAACCTTTGGAATCCGCTTCTATAAAAGCTGTGTCTTATAAGACCGCCTTTTTGGCGGCGTTTGCTTTAGCGTCTAGAGTATCTGAACTTCATGCTCTTGAAAGATCTTCTATGACCTGGACGGCGGATTGGTCTCGCATTTCTTTTCGGCCCATTCCTGAATTTATTGCCAAAAATGAGTCTGTGCGTTCAGGTCCGTGCGCTCAACGATCGTACTCCATTCCTGCGTTGTCAGACTTTGCGCATGGGCTCGAAGACGACCTCCTGTTATGCCCGGTCCGGGCTATTCGCCACTATCTTACTCGTACCGACTCCGCTCGCGGCTCTCGGCGCCTGTTATTTCTGTCTCTTCGTCCGTTGGCTTTGCGTGACATTACCAAAAATACCATCGCCGCGTGGTTGAAGAAAACCATTAAATGGTCTTATCAATTGGCCATAGACGCTCCCCCTCTGTTGTCGAATGCCTCTTCTCATGAGATTCGCGCCATTGCCTCGTCATGGCCATTATGGAAGAATCTGTCCCTCCATGACATTGTCCAATCTTGTGCCTGGACGGCGAACTCCACGTTCACCAACTTCTATCTGAGAGATATGTCAGTCCAGTCAGAAGGGATATCCACGCTTGGGCCGTTAATAGCGGCCCAGCACGTGGTCAACTAAATTCCAAAAAAAGGGGGGGGGCGGCAGTTTGAATCATCACAGCAAATCTGCAAATTGCTGTATCATCTCATCTCATTCATATTATTGGTCCACAATTGATTGATCTCATATTGAAGGAAGAAATAAGTCAGATGGACGACCTTGGATCCTCTAAAGAGATGTCAGACACTGTATCATCACCCTAAGATGTATGTATCCATGGTGAGTGTGATCTTTACCTTAACTGCGGTTTTTGATTGTGTCCTTCAGGTTGAATCTGACGTCCTTCTCATGATCTCAGCGCCGTCTTCTGCACTCAACTCCCTAAATGCAAGTTGGATGGAAGACGATTGTGGACTGAGAGTGGTGTGACTTGGCGATTGCTAGGCCCGGACCAGTTCTGCCTCACCCGGTCTTAGGAACAGCCAAGATAAATAGGCCTTACCAAGTAGACCGTATGTCCCTAGTGGTTGAGGTTCTCTCTTGGTATAGACGGCTTCCCGAGTAGACCCACCCACCGACAGGTTGGGGTTCTCTCTCGGGGGGGAATTAATAATTTCCACACCACAAGCACAGCTACATGGCTGTGAACAATCAAAGATAAGTACATCAGTATCTTATTCACATGTTTAACCTTTTTATGTTGATGACCAAGGTTTCATTTGTTGATTATGGATTGTTCATGCTATGCCCATGTTTCCGTGTCATTCCAGCGGTCACTTAGCCTACTTTGATCTACTACAAGACCGAGGTTCCCACCTCCGTATGTTGGTACTAGGGCATTAATTAAAGCAGGTTTAAGACTTAGGTAGCAAACATCAAACATTTATAGACAATGTTTCTGTTTGTAACTAAGTCAAACCTGCTTTAATTTAATGTGCCCACCCTTCCGTCCCCTCGTACCGCGGCCTTGTTCACTACTGGTCTCGGTTTGAGAAAGAGGATAGGAATGAGGCTTACAGTCGCCTTTATAGTGGCCACGCTGGAATTGAATGGAGAGCTCTCCTAGGGGCGGACAACTCTCTCCTAGGGGAGTTAACTTTTTCTTTTAACTTCCGTTTTCTACGTTTGATTGTGCAATTAATAAGGGATTAAAGGCATTAATTAAAGCAGGTTTGACTTAGTTACAAACAGAAACATTGTCTATAAATGTTTGATATTTGCAGGATATGTTGTCAGTGCCCTGTAGTTGTGCAGCCTAAAGTTTCTCCACGTTTCGCTTATATTTTCAAGAGTTATGGCCCTTTTTTCTTCAAATTTTTGTGAATTGGGACTTGTCCGGGCTGGATCTCGGTTAATATTGTATGGACAATTATGAAATTTGCAGGATATGTGGTCAGTGCCCTGTAGTTGTGAATTTCTTCACATTTCGCGTATATTTTTAGCCCACCATCACCAGATGGTGGGCTGTTCAAATCGCTTTTTGTCCGTCATCCGTCCGTCCGTCCGTAAACAATTTCTTGTTATCGCGATTTCTCAGGAACTACTGCTCAAATTTGGTACACAGGTTCCCCTTGGGGTCTAGTTGTGCAAGATACCTTTTCTGGTCCGATTCGAAAATCCAATATGGCCACAAGGTGGCCATCTTGGATTTCCCCATGAAACCTTATCATGAATTCTCAGGAACTACTGCATGGATCTTTCTCAAATTTGGTACACATGTTCCCCTTGTGGTCTAGTTGTGCAAGATACCTTTTCTGGTCCGATTCGAAAATCCAATATGGCCACAAAGCGGCCATCTCTAATTTTCCCATGAAACCTTATCGCGATTTCTCAGGAAGTACTGCATGGATCTTCTCAAATTTGTCACACAGGTCCCTTGAGGTCCAGTTGTGCAAGATACCTTTTTTGGCCCGATTCGAAAATCCAATATGACCACCAAGCGGCCCCGTGAAATTTTGTTATCGTGAATTCTCGGGAACTACTGTATGGATCTTTGTCAAATTTGGTACACAGGTTCCCCTTGTGGTCTACTTGTGCAAGATACCTTTCCTGGTCCGATTCCAAAATCCAATATGGCCACCAGGCGGCCATCTTGAATTTCCCCATGAATCCTTGTTATTGCGCTTTCTCAGGAACTACTGCATGGATCATTCTCAAATTTGGTACACTGGTTCCCCTTGGTGTCTAGTTGTGCAAGATGCCTTTTCTGTTCCGATTCGAAAATCCAATATGGCCAACAGGATTTCCCCATGAAACTTTATCGTGATTTCTCCAGAAGTACTGCGTGGATCTTTCTCAAATTTGGTACACAGGTTCCCCTTGGGGATTAGTTGTGCACGATGCCTTTTTCGGTCCGATTTGAAAATGTAATATGCCCACCAGGTGGCCATTTTGGATTTCCTTATTGTCCTCCGCCACGAAGTGGTGGGAGGGCTTGGAAATGCTAGCTTCCGTCCGTCCGTCCTTCCGTCCGTCCGTCCCTCGTGCCGTCCTTCCGTCCGTCCGTCCGTCCCACATCTTGTGAACGCGATATCTTGAGAACAATTCGATCAATCGACTTCAAACTTGAGAAGGTGCTTCACATCAGTTAGACGGCCATTGGTATTGATTTTCACCGAGGTACATAATCCAAGATGGCCGCCATCGACCATATTGGATTCTGTCCGTCCCACATCTTGTGAACGCGATATCTCAAGAACAATTCGACCAATTGACTTCAAACTTGAGAAGGTGCTTCACCTCAGACGGCCATTGGTATTGATTTTCACTGAAGTACGTAATCCAAGATGGCCGCCATCGACCATATTGGATTCTGTTCGTCCCACATCTTGTGAACGCGATATCTCAAGAACAATTCCACCAATCAACTTCAAGCTTGGGAAGGTTCTTCTCATCAGTTAGACGGCCATTGGTATTGATTTTCACTGAGGTACGTAATCCAAGATGGCTGCCATTGACCATATTGGATTCTGTCCATCCCACATCTTGTGAACGCGATGTCTCGACAACAGTTTGACCAATCCACTTCAAGCTTGATAATATGCTTCGCATCAGTTAAACGGCCATTGGTTTTGATTTTCACTGAGATACGCAATCCAATATGGCTGCCATAGACCATATTGGATTCACTCCGTTCCACATCTTGTTAACACGATATCTCAAAAACAAATCAACCAATCGACTTCAAACTTGGGAAGGTTTTTCACATCAGTTAGACGGCCATTGGTATTGGTTTTCACTGAGGTACATAATCCAAGATGGCTGCCATCGACCATATTGGATTCTGTCCATCCCACATCTTGTGAACGCGATATCTCGAGAACAGTTCGACCAATCGACTTCAAACTTGAGAATGTGCTTCACATCAATTAGATGGCCATTGGTATTGATTTTCACTGAGGTACATAATCCAAGATGGCTGCCATTGACGATATTGGATTCCATCCATCTCGGATCTTGTGAACGTGATATCTCGACAACAATTTGGCCATTCAACTTCAAACTCGAGACGGTTTTCAAACTCGAGTCATTGAGGTAGTATGTAATCCAAGATGGCTGCCATTGACCATCTTGGATTTCACTCACCCATATTGTACCCATCTGTGTTGTGAACGCGATATCTTGATCTATTCCACTTATCGATTTATAAACCTCACCATCCACAAATCCATATACAACTGCAGACTTACATTCCAGTGTTACACTACCCATTACTGCTTCCCAAACCTCCTCAAATTGTCTCAACAATTCCAGATGAACGTCTCTTTCCACATACACATATCAACTTTCCAAGTTATATTTAAGGAGATATTGGAAGCGTATATGCTGTATGCTCTCAAACAGGCTACTTGGCGGAGGACCTGCTAGCTACTCAGCTTGTCTTAACTTTGTTATTGTGGTTTCTCAGGAAGTACTGCATGGATGTTTCTCAAATTTGGTACACAGGTTCCCCATGTGGTCCAGTTGCACAAGATACCGTTCTTGGTCCGATTCGAAAATCCAGTATGGCCACCAGGTGGCCATCTTGAATTTCCCCTTGAAACATTGTTATCGTGAATTCTCGGGAAAAACTTCATGGATTTTTCTGAAATTTGGTACACAGGTCCCAAATGGAGCCTAGTTGTGCAAGATACATTTTTTGGTCCGATTCGAAAATCCAAGTTACGCTTCAAATTAATACGGTATTCCCGAGTTGTGACGTTGCATCACAAGAGTAGGCGGATCAAACGGTGGAGCATATTCTATATATTGACTATAGAGAATATCCATACCTTCACCTTCTATATCAAGGAGTTCAAATGATTCCGAATTAAAATGTATTTCTTCAAATTTTAAATCAGTTTACTTTAGTCCATGCCATTGCAAGTGAACTGCCCCACCGTTTCGTCTGCCGACGGGTCAGCTACACGAAGGGACATCACTCTTGTGACACAACCTCACAACTCGACAACTGTAGACTACTGCGTGTTTCGATCCAAGAGAGATAATCAGGATTCAGACACTAAAGTTTCAACATTACTGCACATACCGGATCCCTTCAGAATCAAGTTTTGTACCATCTTACTATTTTCGAGCATGGTATCTTAAAAGAGATATCTCAAACTAGCCCAGTAAACATAACAGAAATAGCATTCGTTTCTCATTATAAAATCTTAAGTATGTTTCATAGCTCATGCGAAAGTGTGAAAGAGATTTGTCTTTGCTTCCATTCGAAATTCTGCAAACAAAATAGCAAATCATTCATTTGTTCAAAAAGATCCTCTTGTCATTAGCTTACAATTATCAGACAATGGTGGGCGCCAAGATCCTTCAGGATCTCTCGTCAAGAGTTATGGCCCTTTTTTCTTCCAATCTTTGTGAATTGAGACTTGTAGGGCCTGGATCTCGGTTAATATTGTATGGACAAGTATGAAATTTGCACGATATGTGTGCAGCGTGAAGTTTCTCTGCTTTCGGTTATATTTTCAAGAGTTATGGCCCTTTGTTTATCAAACCTAAGTGAATGGGATATATTTATTTTTTCAGGCTGGATCTCAGTCCATAACCGATTTGGACCAGGAAAATGGCTATATTATATGTTATTCTACATTTCAAAACAGACAATATAGGTCCTGAAGTATGAAATTGCTCCAAAAGGAGTGAATTGGGTGCAAAATTCAAAGTTCACTGATCGCTTCATAATTTCACCACAATATACTCCCAAGGAATGTAGATCTCATAACCAGGTCACATTTTTGGATTTGGATTTCGTAATGCCGCAGCCAGATTTTTGAACAGGATTCCCACCCGAGCAGCACACCGCCATATAGAGTGAAAGCGATGTTTGTAGAATGTTCCGATTAATTTACAATTCTACATCATAGCCCTGTTGACCAAGCCCCCATGCTCTGTTGGGGGTTGGGTACAGCCCAGACAACAATGTTCTGAAAAGCATGTATTAAAGTCATCAATGAAGGGACATAACTCTGTGCAAAATCAGAGAAATGTACAGTTTAAAAGTCTTACCAAGCACATCTACAAGGTACTAAGCATCTTCCATGTAAGTTTCAAAGTTGTTCATCAAATAGTAACCGAGTTATGATCCAAACAACCATATATTGATGTTGATGACAATGGGCCATAACTGGGGGAAAATTACTGAAATTGTTAACACCAACATAATAAGCATCTACTGTGAAAATTTTGAACTTCTTGAGAACTTCCCGAGATACAGCCCAGACAACGATGTACTATCATATATTGAAGAGGTCAATAAAGGAACATAACTTCCTGTAAGGGGTAAAAACAACCATGCACATCTACAAGGTACTGTCATCTTCGACGTAAGTTTCAAAATTTTCCATCGAACGGGAACCGAGATAAGGGCCGGACAAGCATATATTGCCATTAATGATATGAAGTTGAGCCATTAAAGGGGAAATAAGTACAGCGTCATTGATGTCACCAATGTTTATTGAGGTGGGAACCACGTTAATCATCCTCAAAAATCATTAAAATAATGAAGAGATAGTGGATTACTGGATTATTATAGCCTGGCCATTTGATTTTCTGTTCTAATAAATTGGATCAGCCCCAGATTTTATGGTGGGAAACTTCACACGCAGTGATGAAACTTCACAGGCTGTGATGAAACTTCACAAGCAGTGATGAAACTTCACAGGCTGTGATGAAACTTTACAGGCAGTGATGAAACTTCACAGGCTGTGATGAAATTATTGGATGGTATGCTGAACCACTAGTGAATTTCAACTTCAGGAATGAAAATTGATTGATCTGCGGGTTCTAACATTTTGAGAAAGATTATTACCCGGCCCAGTCACTATGTCATTGAATCTGATTAAAATTAAATCCTTTCTACTCCCCATTTGGATATCTCTGTAGGATCTAACCACCTTGCATGGACATGTGTGTCCATTTTATAATGGCTTGAATAGGACATCAAAGTAGGGGAATTTTTGGTTGGCTCGGCCGAATCGTACTGCAAGCTCAGGTCCTTCGATAAAGCCATGGTCTAGCCAGTGTGACAACAATGCAGTGTAAATATATGGATTTTTTTATATCAACCTTGGGGTAAATGGAGATGGTGTTCCTAGCTTCCTCCCCGACTACAAGTGGATAAGTCCTAGCTTCCTCCCCGACTACAAGTGGATAAGTCCTAGCTTCCTCCCTGACTACAAGTGGATAAGTCCTAGCTTCCTCCCCGACTACAAGTGGATCAGTCCTAGCTTCCTCCCCGACTACAAGTGGATAAGTCCTAGCTTCCTCCCCGAGTACAAGTGGATAAGTCCTAGCTTCCTCCCCGACTACAAGTGGATAAGTCCTAGCTTCCTCCCCGACTACAAGTGGATAAGTCCTAGCTTCCTCCCCAACTACAAGTGGATAAGTCCTAGCTTCCTCCCCGACTACAAGTGGATAAGTCCTAGCTTCCTCCCCGACTACAAGTGGATAAGTCCTAGCTTCGTCCCCGACTACAAGTGGATAAGTCCTAGCTTCCTCCCCGACTACAAGTGGATAAGTCCCAAGTATGACCTTGATGTCAATGACATGGGCACACTAAACACCAATGTCAATTGAAGTAATAACTACGTATAGCAACATACAATTAAGGAGGATTAAAAGGATATTAAATTATTCAGATTGTTTTTCATTATGATATTGTGTTCACAAGCATATGCCACTGCTATTTACATTTTGACCTTTGACTTAGTTGATATATAGGTCGTGCTCAGTCCAGATTTCACCTACAGATGAGGTGAACGTGCCAAAGATGAAACCTCCAGCTCAATTTTCTCATGGGATAGCGCAAGATAGTATGACCTATTAAAATAGGTCAAAGTCAGTCTGGGGTGAACTTGACCTGGATGCCGTTATAAGGCAACATTGTCAGATCAAGGCCTGCTCAATGAACTCCTTAGATATTAATGTGTTCACAAGCAAATAGGACTGTACTCTGACTTTCCCTTAAACTTAGTTATGACCTTGGAGCCCTCATAAGACAGACACACGAAGCATTTCATAGTCCCCTCCAACTACATGACAGAGGACAAAAGTTGCATACCATTATGGATGTATAAATCTCTGGGGATCTATGAGATAACTTGTGGTATAACCAATGGAGACATATCCAATAATAATGTACTGGAGGAAGATGATCAGATCTGTAAGAATGGATGGATGTTACAGTGGTTCCTCCCCTCACGAGATTTTCCACAACAGCATATTTTCATCCTTTTTTTCTATTTCCATCGTCAGATTTGAGGTTGTTGAACAAAATGAGGTTGGCTTAAACATTTTACTGATTTCAACATGTTCAAAGTGAGAAATTATGCTCGGAGAGTGCATCAAGATAGGGAAATAATGGAAATAAATTAAAATAATAAGAAAAAAAATGGGTGGTAGGTAAAATGACATGCGGGTGGCTGACGGGGAAACAAGGAATCAAGTGTGGAAGGCCTTAATTGCATACCCTCAGTCCAGGATTAGTTTATGTATTTATCCACACCTATTTATTGGGCAAATGATGGATTTTTCATTTCACAACCTATTCGAATAAGCAGAATTTTCAATTAAGCAGTGTGCGATCGAGTAAGTGGGACCTACTGTATATATATAATGCATAGGTTATGGTGTACTTAGTTCAACAAAATTCGGATTATATTCTATAAGATTTATTAGAGGAAACAGTACACTACACCTGATCACAGTATGATCTTCCTGTGTATTAGAGGAAACAGTACACTACACCTGATCACAGTATGATCTTCCTGTGTATTAGAGGAAACAGTACACTACACCTGATCACAGTATGATCTTCCTGTGTATTAGAGGAAACAGTACACTGCACCTGATCACAGTATGATCTTCCTGTGTATTAGAGGAAACAGTACACTACACCTGATCACAGTATGATCTTCCTGTGTATTAGAGGGATTCCTCCTGTGTATTAGAGAAACAGTACACTGCACCCTGACTGTGGCCAGCATGATCTTCCTGGGCTTAGAGAAATAGCACTACACCCGACTAGCATGATCTTCCTGTGTATTAGAGGAAACAGTACACTACACCTGATCACAGTATGATCTTCCTGTGTATTTAATGTATTATATATTATTAATTTATTAATATAGCATATCTAATATTGCACAATAAAAAAAAGTCACAAACATTGGACGGATTGAACCATTAAAGTGCCAGACTATAACAATATAGTCCCTGCATTACAGCCCATCTGTAAAACTATCTATTTATGATATGCTGAAAGACACATGCTAACTTTACATGACAATAAACAGATACATAATAACTACACATGAGTTAACATAACAGATACATCAAATAGCCCAAATGGGCTACAATACTGCTTGGCTATCAGTTGTTGTCTACACTTCAATTGCATTACAGGCCCAAAGCCAAGGGGGGGTTTCTGGGTGTGGGCGAACCCCCTTCATTTTATTTCTCGTACAAATGTCCTTTTCAGACTGTAGTGAACCCCCATTTGCCCCTTTTCTGCAGTGAACCCCTTGATGTAGGCTACCCTTTTGAATGAAGGCGAATCACCCCCCTCAAAATCCTGGCTATGATGACCCTGTACTCGATGTATTAACTTCTAGCACTTTTGACAACTAGGTTAACAAAAATGTGATCCATTAGGGTTGAATGTAGTTCTCTTCTACAAGAAATACATAGGATGTTGGGTCATGCCAGCTTTTGCCAAGGACTTAAGATAGGAAATATTTCGCACTGATGTCCTGGTAGAGCAGAACAGAATTCCTAGCTCTAAATATATAACTCACAATTCCAAGTAATTTGATCTTGGAAATTTCTTCAACAAATTTCTGGTCTGTCTCTCTTAATTGCTTGTGGAACATGAATTCAGAGATCTTAGACTTTACATATAGAATTTGACCTTTAGAAAGTAGGTCAGGATCAATCATATTCAATAGACATCAGGTTCATCATCAGTTGCATAAATGTCGTATAAATTTGGACAATGTAGATATAATCTTTCATGAAATATCCTACGAAATAGACTCTGACCTGGAAAAAATAGGTCAAGGACAGCCATATTCAATACACTTCTAGATCATCACCAGATGTATACATAGTATTAATTTCTAGCTATATTTCTTCATGTTGTGTCCTAATAAACAGTATACAACCTTGAAAAAATAATAGGTCAAGGTCAGTAATCTGGGATTGACATCCAGTCAATCACCAGTCGCATATGTAATATGAATTTAAAGACCTTAATCCTTCAACAAATACTGCAAATACAAGAATTTCACATTGATACATAGGTCAATTTGCTCATTTTCTGTAGGCTTCTGACACATCATCAGCCGCATATGTGGTAGGACTTTAAAATACCTAGCTATAATCCTTGAGATATCATGTCCACAAGGAAGATGGACAGACAGATGGACAGACAGACGATATTACACTAGAACAACTACCAAATACACAATATAATATCAGATACATAGGCCTTTTGCAAGTCAAAAATATCTGTAAATTTGTGACGGAAAAAGATGTTTATTGCAGTATGAAGTATGAGACAGGCACTACGATCATTAGCATGGTCCCTGATCTTTGATCTAAAAGAATATGTGATATAAGATCTGGTGCGGAGGGCATCAGCTATTGTACCATACAGAAAGAGTAGCCTAGTAGTTTCTGATCAGAATTATTGTTCCATCATAGAAACACATCGATAAATTATAGAATGGTGTATGTGGGAAAAGAATAATACTGACGTGTATCTGTTCATAATAATGTGTAAGAATATTGGATTATAACCATGATACCCACTGGTTAACTCTGGAAACGATTGAACAAAACTGCTAAAGTGAGGTAATAGATAGTCAACAAAATATGTATTGATCAGAAAACAATATGCCCATCCGACTGAACAGGGAGGGCAGGACTATCACAGCAATGCTTCCTATACAAACATTCACATATATCAGCTCAAGCACATGGATTATCAGATCATCTTTCTACACCAAGTACTGTGCACTGGCCATGATTTATCAGGGCATCAGTTCTCTTCAGAATTGGCTGTGTACATTCATCCAGAGAACCAATTAGAACCAACACAGTGAATCCATGGTTTGACATCAACCTTCTGGGTCATTTCTCCTACATGTATTATGGAGGTATAGGTTTCAACCAATCAATGTCATTTTTGCTTCAATTCAAATAGATTCGATGTCAATGATGTCTCATGTCTACATATAAATTTACCACCTACAGTTGAAGACACTGGTGCCCTAATAAATCAATGACTGTATCGAGCTATGGGTAGTAATCAACTTTATGTACGACTATATATATATTAGAACATTCATTTTTGTAATCTGTCAATTCCCAGAACAACAGATATTTCAAGGGTTAATCTATCTGTTCCAGTAACTGTTCTTCCTGGAGACGCACTATAATACACAAAGATCAATTAATACTTCAAGTTAACAATACATTACTGTCCCATATGCAGACCTATGCACTAAGTTGCTGATTTAGGATGCATATTTCATTGTGGCACATGATCGCCAGCACTACATCATGATATTCGTCAGCTAATCAAATTGGTCATTAATAAGCATATGGACGGCATAAACAATCAAGTCTGACTTAAATTGGAAACTGCAGTTGGGAAACCACATAGATTTGATCAATTAATGCATCCATGGAATCTGAATAAATTTTGGAAATTTCTTCACAAAAAAAGGAGACAATTCAGAACGGAAACATTGATTACTATCCATGATCATTTAACGAGGTCCCCGTCCCCAGAGTGACTTATCAGCCCCAATATTACATACAAAGACACATCATTCCTATTCGAGGGCTTTCTGATATTGGTATAGCTGATGTACCGTACTGTATATGGAATTTGTGACACACAACTTCCTCAATTTTCCGGTGGATTCCCGGAAGACTTTTGCTAGCATCTTCCACTATGATCACAGGCATGTTTCTCTCTCAATATCAATATTCACTGGCATGTGACCCATTTGACTAACAGAATTATGTAGACATCTGAGTTGCTTTTCATTGGTTACATCAGCCGAGCATGGTTGATTCAGTCCATAGGTATGCATATGAGAGAGTAATAATACATACATGTACAAAGTTTTAACAGCTAAAACACAAAACCAGTAGTTTAGTAATTATATGTTGGAACACTAAATCTAAAAGAAATGTGCTTCACCGTTCCTATATAGCAGCCCTTTGTCAGCAGCTTGTATAACATGTATAATGGATATGCAGTTCCAAAATGTCATTAATAATTCAAAGTCAGAATACACAATGTCACAAAGTTACAGGGAACCCTCACATTGGAATATTCCCTATGACATTCCTGAACTACGTCATGTTTCAGGAATATTATGGTGATGCAGCATTGACCTCATTTTGAAAATGAATTACTCCAAACTCATCTATCTCCTATCTCAGAATGGTGAATAGTGTGGATGAATAAATGTTAATTTGACGAAATGAAAGCAGTCTACCTCTATAGGCATGATAGGAGTTGAACACATGCTTTGCCTTAAAGAAAGAACAAGTGTGGCATCAAGGATGGATCACTCTATGACTAAACATAATCAGAGGGGCATACCAGCATGATAATGGAGTACACACTAGGAATACATGTATTAATGCAATTAAAATTGAAAATTTAAACGAAAAATCTCAATTACAAATTTTACATTTTAAACTGAGATTGCAAATTTATTTTCTATGGGAATTATCTCAGTTGAAGATGTTGAATCTTTACATCCAATTTAACTTTTAAAGGATATTCAAAATCTGGATTTTTAAATATTTAAATTTTAGCATCCATATTGAACCCTGAAATTCAGGGAGAGATTAAATCCAAAGTCAAAGTTCAAAGAAAAAGTACATTGGTATTAAATGGCTAGAAACTATGTTAAACTGGTCATAATGTTGATATGTCACATATACAGTGGTTAGTTTTTATCATTTCTGAATATCACAACACACTTTACAAGCTCATGTACAGGAATAAACAGATGTACACCAGGACAATGGATATGACAAGTTAAAAAAAATGACCCCACTTTAAAGACATGATTATACAACTGCAACTTCATGTAATTTTGTTTAACTTCATGTAATGCTGTGCAGATCTCTGACAATGCAGTATCATATACAGAGGAGTTCACTTCACACCATGTGCTGTCACGTATTGCCAAGTGCCCTGTAACACCTCAATAAACCTCGGTTGGATTTGCCACCAGCAGTAGCCATATCCTACATTTAGTCTCCCTGTGATGGAATCAGTCAGTACGGAGGGTAACTTCTGTGAGCACCCAGTTCTTGTACTGATCATGAACTGCTGTCAGTCATTGTGAGTAGGAGTAAAAAGCCTTAGACTGAACCATACATGTGCAGCATGTTTGCCAGGGCTACACCAGTTACCATGGTTACTCTTGAGGAAAATGTCATTCTACTGGTCTGTGGCATCATTATTGAGTTAGGCCCAGGTGAGGCATGAGTAGCCCACTCACTGGGCACAGTAATCAAGTTTAAAATGGCAACCACAGTCAGCAGTGACATCTCCAAAGAAACTCGATCTTATGAATGGGTGCACTTGGTTCGTTTTGGATTGAAATTGTAAAATTGTTGGATTCATAAAGAAAAATGAGTATAACTTTTGTTGTACATGTTTTGTTGACCCAAGTGAGTCTAACATTATTCAACAATGTGAAGCTCAAGCGGGTGATGTTACTCAACTGTCGAGTGAATTTTGAGGGACAGTTGAATTTGCCAGTGAGTTATAACAGAGTTTGGCTGAGATGAGGCAAGTATTTTAGTGGTTGAGGCATGATGTTCAGGACATGAAGACTGGTATAACCTCTGAGATGTCCTTACGACAGATAGGACAGCCATCTCGTCTGTTAAATAACATCTTAGAACATTCATGACACGTGATCAGGTGATGACAAGGGCAGAGAACACAGTCCCGAGAACGATCCATACAGATGGCACAGTCATTGTCACGCTCACTACGATATACAGCTGAAATATACAAACATTAATACACAGTCATTGTCATGCTCACTACGATATACAGCTGAAATATACAAACATTAATACACAGTCATTGTCACGCTCACTACGATATACAGCTGAAATATACAAACATTAATACAGTCATTGTCATGCTCACTACGATATACAGCTGAAATATACAAACATTAATACACAGTCATTGTCATGCTCACTACGATATACAGCTGAAATATACAAACATTAATACACAGTCATTGTCATGCTCACTACGATATACAGCTGAAATATACAAACATTAATACACAGTCATTGTCATGCTCACTACGATATACAGCTGAAATATACAAACATTAATAATAACAATAGTGACTGTCAGAGTTTGTAAATACAGGCATGACATGGTGGAATACCAAACACAGAATCTCTTTAAGAATGTGAAATGAAAAGGAAAATTAATCAGTATTTCATTATTAAAATGTGAAATTGTCACATCCCACTAAAAGTTGCAACAAAAGTTAGTTCAACTTTTGGGACACTTGCTAAGAAACTGAATCACACCAAGAATGTGCACCACAAGAACAAATCTGGAACAACAATAAACAACAAACGGATATATTATTATCACTCTGCATATTGCATATATAGTCAAGGTCACAAATACTTATATGTCCTCTTACTCATAGGTGATCCAGGAAATGAATGGCAATATAGTAGAAGTTTGGCAATAAGCCACTAGCCCACTTGTTCAACAGCTGACAGATCACAGCCATCGTGGTAAGTACAAAGTAAAGAGAAATGAATAAAGAATGGAATGTGTTTCTCTTGTAATATTGACTGCTATAATCTAAACCTTTGCTATCTTATGCCCATGGGAATTCCATACATACTAATAATAATAATATCATATTATTTTTTAGTGATCGATATGAGCGACCGTGTGGTCCTCAAAGCTCTGCGTCATGGGCTGACATAGTGGACCCTCAAACAGTTCACAATTGATGTTGCCCAACAAACTAATCACATTATTGGATTATATTTGCCACTAGCTGCAATGATAATTAGAAGCATACCTTCTTCATCATCTGGTGGGGGAGCTGTGTTCCCTCGGTGAGACAGGGCAGGGAGAGTACTCTCAAAAAAGTATGTCATTCCACTCGAGTTCTTTATCTGCTCCAAACGAGCTGAATTAGAAAGATTGGTAGAAAGATAATTAGATAGGATACCATGAATACGTTAATACATAGTCAACAAACATCCGATCATTCTATCACTATTTGTTCTAAATAATTTGTAATTAAACTACAATACAGGGAATATTTCATATTGTTTTGTTAATACAAAATGGAATCCCCAAAGTATGGATGACCTCACCAAAGTATGGATGACCGCACCAAAGTATGGATGGATGAGCTCACCAAAATATAGATGACCTCACCAAAGTATGGATGGATGAGCTCACTAAAGTATAGATGACCTCACCAAAGTATGGATGAATGAGCTCACCAAAGTATAGATGACCTCACCAAAGTATGGATGACCTCATCAAAGTATGGATGACCTCACCAAAGTCTGGATGAGCTCACCAAAGTATAGATGACCTCACCAAAGTATGGATGAATGAGCTCACCAAAGTATGGATGACCTCATCAAAG
The DNA here is from genome assembly GCA_036873755.1 of Hanleya hanleyi. Taxonomy (NCBI): domain Eukaryota; kingdom Metazoa; phylum Mollusca; class Polyplacophora; order Lepidopleurida; family Hanleyidae; genus Hanleya; species Hanleya hanleyi. Next base: position 13,639 of record JAVTVY010003302.1, on the reverse strand, counting down.
TATGGATGAGCTCATCAAAGTATGGATGAGCTCATCAAAGTATGGATGACCTCACCAAAGTATAGATGACCTCACCAAAGTATGGATGACCTCATCAAAGTATGGATGAGCTCACCAAAGTATAGATGACCTCATCAAAGTATGGACGAGCTCACCAAAGTATGGATGAGCTCACCAAAGTATAGATGACCTCACCAAAGTATGGATGAATGAGCTCACCAAAGTATGGATGACCTCATCAAAGTATGGATGAGCTCATCAAAGTATGGATGACCTCACCAAAGTATAGATGACCTCACCAAAGTATGGATGACCTCATCAAAGTATGGATGAGCTCACCAAAGTATAGATGACCTCACCAAAGTATAGATGACCTCATCAAAGTATGGATGACCTCATCAAAGTATGGATGAGCTCACCAAAGTATAGATGACCTCACCAAAGTATGGATGAATGAGCTCACCAAAGTATAGATGACCTCACCAAAGTATGGATGACCTCATCAAAGTATAGCTGACCGTGCCAAAGTATGGATGGATGACCTCACCAAAGTATAGATGATCTCGCCAAAGTATGGATGGATGAGTTCACCAAAGTATGGATAACCTCGCCAAAGTAATGATGGATGAGCTCACCAAAGTATAGATGACATCACCAAAGTGTATGGATGACCTCACCAAAGTATAGATGACATCAACAAAGTATAGATGACCTCATCAGGGTATGGATGACCTCACCAAAGTATAGATGACCTCACCAAAGTATGGATGGATGAGCTCACCAAAGTATAGATGACCTCACCAAAGTATAGATGACATCATCAAAGCATAGATGACCTCACCAAAGTATAGATGATCTCGCCAAAGTATGGATGGATGAGCTCACCAAAGTATAGATAACCTCACCAAAGTATGGATGGATGAGCTCACCAACATATAGATGACCTCACCAAAGTATGGATGACCTCACCAAAGTATAGATGACCTCACCAAAGTATAGATGACCTCACCAGGGTATGAATGACCTCACCAAAGTATAGATGACCTCACCAAAGTTTAGATGACCTCACTAAAGCATGGATGACCTCACCAAAGTATGGATGACCTCACCAAAGTATAGATGACCACAACCAAGTATGTATGACCTCGCCAATGTATAGATGACCTCACCAAAGTATGAACCTGATCAGATACTATTCACAGTCTAGTTTATATATAAATCAAGAATTTCCAATTCCAGTAATTGTGACTTAGAAGTATCCGGCATTCACCACTCTGTTATCACCTGTCTATGAATGGAGGAAGGATATAGTAATCACCATCAAATTGCGGTGACACTACATGACTTTACTTACCTCGTTTTCTCTCCTCTCTTTGTTCTTCAGAGAGAATCAGAGGCTCACCACCAGAGCGGAAGAAGAGTGTCTTCCCCATCTTTTCTAATAATAATCTTACTGTGAAAGGAAAAACAACATGAATTGCAGGCAAGCACCTAAAAGGTGCGTGGACCCCTCAGCCTGTTTTTATTAGTCAAGTATGATCAGGGCTGCATGTAGAACCAATGTAGTTACGGAAAACTTATGGGCACCCAAAACTCAAATGAAACAAAAAACGAAAGTAGTGTTGTTGTTGTTCACTTCGAAAGGATTTCTGAAGAAAATACTCCTAGAAAAAGCTTCTGGGAGCCTCAATATCGATCCGATTGCATAGCTGGGTATTGAATTTCATGTTAATAAACGTCTGTTTTGTGATTGATCACAGGCTCTTTGCGCCGAAATTCACTAAAAAAAATTGGACCCTCAATAATGAATTACGAAAAGGAACTGAGAGTTTGGGATCGGAACCTGCAATAAATCCCTGGATACAGCCTTGCGGATACAGTTTGTGTGATTTCTGTACCGTATTTTATAGACTTCGTTTTCACGTGAGTGGTGTGCTGGGATTACAGCATGCAAGAAAGTGGTTGGTTGGTTGTTTGAAGTTTAACGTCGCCCTTAACCTTATTGGTCACACGGCGACGATGACCCAAACAAACATACCCTAACAAAACCTTAACCCCAACAAAAACCCAACCAAAACTACAAAAAAAAATTAATTTCGAAATTTTGAAAATTAGACTCTACAGACACTGATTACAATGGATCCTCAGAGAGCCCATTCTGTTTGGTACTTTAATCTACCTCCTGTGCCAGACAAACATGGTACAAACCATGCTGCCCTAAGCCGGAGGGCTGCAAGAAAGTGTAGCTTTATCAGTGGCAATTTATGCATTGCACAAGTGTGATAACAAGTTAATGGCATAGAAACACAATGACTGACACAAACCCACCATTATCATTATGGGGGGGCATAAGATCCAGATATGCAAACTGGTTCAAAATTGCCCAGAGTCAGGCTAAAAATGGGCTCTCCTAATCACTTGTTTTAAATAATTTCCAAGGTACAGTAACATGCAAAAGCTTTTGCATAAATCAATGTACCAAAATTGAAGAAAAACAGGGGTTCGATACTGCCGGTTATTTCCTCTTGTACTTCTGAAATAAAATAATGTCACCAACCTGTTAGTTATTACTATAAAGGAATAAATTTTAGCTGATTCCGCATGTGTGTGTGAAAAAACAATGTACACTGCATCTCATACATATCACATGAAGCTGAGAAGCTGTAGATAAGTAAAAGTCCAATAACATTTAGTGCCCCAGGGGTGGGGAAATCCTCCCGAGGGTAGTGCATAGGTTGAACAAGTGTAGCATCATGAAAGCTCCCAGATAAATGGGAATTGGGGGGGTCCATCCAATGATAATCTTGAATCTTGAATGGACCAGGCTTTCTTGTATCAGGAAACCTTCAAAAGTCACAATGAAACATGTAACCAAGGGTTCCCGATGGGCATAGATAACACTGCAAAAGCTAAGCCATCAATAAATAAAAAAAAAAAAAATAATGAAATCATCATAAAAAAATCTAATCATTTCATCAGTCAACATTCAGGAAGCTCTCACCAAAGTTTGGTCAGGCCCGACTTGATAGATCTGCAGATATTCAGCAGACAAGAACATGTTGATGGGTATAGATAACAGTGCAAAAGCTGAGCCATCAATAAATAATAAAAAAAACAATTAAAAATCATGAAATCATCATAGCCATCTGAAAATCTAATCATTTCATCAGTCAACATTCAGGAAGCTCTCACCAAAGTTTGGTCAGGCCCGACTTCATAGATCTGCAGATATTCAACGGACAAGAACATGTTGACGGACGGACGGACGGACGTACATGGCAACGACAAGACCCACAGCCCTATGGGCTGAGGGGTAAAAAGTCATCTTGAACAAAGTAAAACCTTCAGCTCAGATCCTGTAATATAGAAGATTCTACTTTGTTGTATATTAACTCAAAATTAATCTCATTTCTCTGTCTCTTCAACATTCCATTTCACAAATAGCAGGTGCACATCTTGAATGGATGTTCAATAAGTCTGCAGAGTTTCAGGAACACCCAGAGAAAACTCCAGGACTAATAAATTATACTTGAGTGTCAATAGTACATTATAATTGATGGGCAAAATGGCAAAGTTTAACACCTCATAAATATAAGAAAAAATTATATTTCATACCAAAATGAAAGCTCGTGTGAAACACGGGCAAAGAGCATTTCCCCAGATAATTTTGTAACCCATAATTTGGTACTCACAGGGCTTTAGATCTCCCCAATTTGGGCGCACCCCTTATTATGGGTGGCAAATTTTTTTTTGGATGAGACAGAGGGTGGGGCACACACCCCTGGAGGATGAGCAATCACGAATCATCCCTGGTAGAAGTGCCTCGGAGAAGGGATTTCTTCACCAATGGGCGAAACCCAGTGTGAGGCAACACCAATTTTATTTTGCATTTCATGGACCCACCAACATTAAAAAATCGAATAAAAATAAAATTTCAAATTGCCACTTTTATATTTCCTATGAAAGTTTGAACATAAAGACTTTAACCCTCTTTTTATTTCTGATTGTATGAATTAGGCTGTTGTACTCTATCTGAAACAATGCCAGCAAATAAAAATGCCAAACAACAAAAAATAAATACCTTTCACTATAATTTTTCACTGTAAGTCAGTGAATTGTTGTTGTTGTAAAATGCTGCTAATATTACTTAGGCAATAAGGACATTCAATGTAAATCAGGAACCTTCACTGGCTGTGTAATCTATCACTCTGTCACGGTACCCATATTTCGACAGTGATGCAGTATGTCAGAGCTAGGAAATGGAGGGTGTTTCAACAACTCACCCAATACAGCATGGTTTAAGTTGAAGCATGAAGCTGTTGGAACAAGTGCAAAATTCGTTAAATTATTCTGGAAGACAACCACAGCCACAACAAAATGATGACAATGTTAGATTTGGAGTGTATGTTGGCAGTTAACATGTGACTTAACATACAGTTTTTGACCTTGAGAAAACAGGTCAACATCAGTCATATTCAAAGAGTTCAGGTCCATCATCCGATGCATATATGTGGTATCAATTTAGAATGCCTAGCTATATTTCGTGTTATATCATAATATAAAGTATATAACCTAGAGAAAATAGGTTCAGTCAAATGGGATAGGCTTCTAGTCAGTCATCAATTGCACAAGTATGATGAATTTGGAGAGCTCATCTTCACTCCTTTAAAATTTATTGCTTGTGCTAAATTTGACCTCGATAAAACAGGTGAAGGTCAGTCAATTTCATTAATTAGGCTTCTGATCCATCCAGGGTCCGAAATAGAAAACTTTTGATGACCTACTGTTTTTTTTCTTCAGAGAAAAATCGCAGGTCAAATTGAACATCACCTGCTATTTTTATAATTGGACAGCTATTGTTTTCAACCTGTGCAAATTCAGACGAAAAAAGTTAATTTAACACCATACAGTAAGGATCATTCATTTGTTAAGTTTCTTATGCATTTTATCTATCCAATTTCATAGGAAAATAAACAATTTTAATTTGAACCATCTCTTGTTAATATGCATGTACAGATTGACAGCCCTTATTAGTTACTAGAGACTGTCTGAGAGTGAACATTATTGAACTTTAATGGTGTGATTCAGGTGTTACAATACACACTCCACAAATGTTGTAACTCGCATGGGAATATACAATTATGAAACATGCGAGTTACAACATTTGTAGGTTTCCATCAATTCTGATGCGGATTGCCAAAAAAATTATACCTATATTATCTTAAAATGACAAGTCTTATCCAAACTTCATGTCATGTAGAAGTATTCAATGTAGGTACATACCCACTTTATCACCATACTTTATTCATTTGTGCACAGTTTACTTAGTTCTTGCCAGATAACCAGATTATGTATTGTTTTCATCAATTAGAGTGTGTATTGTATCACCTGAATCACACCATTTGTAGATCGCTGTCAGGTTATCACTTAACAATTTCTGAAAATGACAGCATTTTAATATCCGTCCTACTGGCTTACCTATTCATAAATGTGTATTGGCTAAGATCACATTATGCCTTGTATATATACATGTACTGTGCGTATGGAACTGTTTGTAACTTTGTTCACTGCTGAAGATGCTATAACTAATAGCGAACTATACAGAATGAAATTTGTCATCTCTACTCGGAGTTGATTTTCTTCTCTATTATTGGAAAATCATCAGTGGTTCCAATGGATTACTTCAATTAGATATACTTATAAAAATTTCCCAGGTGGGATGTGCCATATAGCAGGTATGTAGAAGTTCCACTTCAAAAATCTTTCTACTTTTTCAGTTCAAAAAATAATTATTAACATTTGTAACTATGCTGTCAAAATGCAATAGTATGTGCAATTTCATATCGTCAGTTTCAAATAAATTTTGGGGACTTCCACATAAAACAAAAAATTGTGCATTAACTGAGTGATAATTTGTGATTTTATTCATTGAAAATTGGCCAGAATGCATCCCCAGAAATCTGGAAGCAGGGCTCTCAAGGAGAGGCGAGCGATCACTCGCGCGCGCCTCTTGCTCGCCTGAAATAAAAAAATGGCGAGTGGTTCACCACTCGCCTGTTTTCGTCGGTCAGAATAAAATTTAATGACATCTTCAGCTGTTGCTGTCAAGTTCTTGGCTTCCAAAATATCTTGTTGTTCATCATTGGCATGTTTCATAGGTCAGAATAAAGTTTAATGTCATCTTCAGCTGTCGTAAAATTCTTGGCTTCGTAAAGATCCTGTTGTTCAGTAATTTGAGAAGGCTTCCCGCCATTTCCGCTTCATGTGTTTGTGCAAAAAGTATAACCCTGTGTCGGAACGAAATTACAGATCCGTTATGGGTAGACTGGTTGCCTCCCTTGTATTTCCATACAGACACGTTTTGAGACGTGGGTTATGATTTCCACAAATATAAAATCCGTCAAGCACCATCGCTCTAACCACCATGGCATCACGCCGTTTTAAACATAGTTTCCGATTTTGTTTAACATAACATCACTCTGTTTTAAACATTAGTTTCCGATTTTGAATTTCTCTCGCTGTTAAGCGGACTTTCGTCCCACGATCAAGTCCATGCTTTTTATTGCTCTCACGCAATTCCGGTGGGTGTCAAGCACGCCTTTTCGTTCCTGACAATTTTGTCACTGTTAGCAGGCTGTTAGCGGAAAATTGCACGATGTCGAATCCGAAAGGAAAGCCGATAGAACTATCAACGTACCTAAAAGGGGAGAGGAACCTACATCAGTGTTCCGAATTAAAGAAGACTACAACACCGTTCTGAACCGTGCATATGCGACCCACATATTCTGTAATGTAATATAGAAGTAATTTTAGCAATTCACTCGCCTCAGGGATTTCTCAGGCGAGTGATAAAAGCACTCGCCTCACTCGTCTGAGCTTAAATGCAGGCGAGTGACGAATCACTCGCCTTCATTTTGCTCCTTGAGAGCCCTGTGGAAGCCCAGGGCTATGTCAGTAATGGAGAGAGAAATAGCACTGATTTTGGAAATGAAGTGTTTACTTTGTTGACACAAAGTCTACTAGCCCACTTATGTAATGTGCATGATGCAACAAGTCAACAATTACAGGTCTTATTACCTGAATGGTCAACATACAGTCCTATAATATAAGGCCTGAAAGGTAAAGCAGAATATCAGTGTTACAGTATGTCTATTTGACCAAAATGGTCAGACTTCAAGCTCACTTGAATCTTTTCTCCATACTGACCAGACACTCATGGTAGCATATTTTCTCTGACTGCATTTTATTTATGTGTGTAAGCAGGGGTTGATGTAGCCTTGATTTAGATATATTTAGCTGACTTTACCCTGTGCCACATGATTATGCCAGCACTAACAGCACCAATGTCCTTACAATCAATTTTTAAAACATAATGTTAATAAAATTTGTAATTGTAAAAAAGAATGTATAATGAGATATAAATCAAGCATTGTGTTGATGGGCTGCAAAATCCATATGAGAGGTGGGCCTTCAATTTCAATCAATCAAAAAAAAACTTTCAGTACTTTGAAACCCTTTGTCTGTCTGACAATAATAAACTTCATGAACAGTTGAAACACCAATAAGTTTACTGTCTATAGTTCCACCCAACGATGAACAATATCACGAACCTACATGATGAAGCAAACTCCTCAGATGTGGCCTGGGGAATGTATAGATATTGGACTCAAGTCATGAGAATTTCATATATTTAAAAAATGGCCATTTGGCCCTACATGGGATGTGAATTATAACACTGGGAATGTTATATTGATGTTCAGCAAAATAGAATTACTTTTCCCTGATTAAGAAGCAAATTTTCATTTTTGTGAATACAAAATCTTATTTTGAGATGCAAAAATGCGTCTCCATCTTTCACCAACACAACCAAAATCTTGTCAGTTCTTTGCCTATCTTGCAAGATCATTATACCCAAATTTCATGGAAATCAAACACGTTCAGAAGATATGATGTTACAAATGTTTACCTGCATTCATGTCTATAGCGCCATCTAGTGATGACCAAATGCCACGAAAAACAAGCGGGTGAAATCTAAAACCCTAGGGAGATGGCACATAAAAGTTTAATGGAAAAAACTTTAATCGTGGTAATGGTTATTGAGGTTTTGACGTCAAGTCAGATAAATGAGATTTTTCATTTAAATGGCAATTTGATTCGCACGGAAAGGGAATTATCATGTCAGCAATCCTATATTTATGCTTGGCAACCTAGAAAAGAACAGTTTTTAAATATTTCTCCAAGCGAATTTGTGAATTTTCATTTGACGAAAAACTTTTTTTTTTGAGATGCAAAAAACTTGCCTTTATAATTATGCCAGCTACACCAAAACCTTTTCAGCACATTGACTATCCTTCAAGACCATTGTAATAAAATTTCAAAGAAATCAGACAAGCCGTTCAGACGAAATCGTCAGAGAACGGTTTATCTATGCTCTGACTACAACGCCACCTAGTGGTGAGCAGCGGGTATCGAAACACAACTAGACAAATTTCCCAGGCCTAAAGAGATAGTACACCAAGTCTGAACCGAAAATATTTAACGGTTTCAGAGATATTCACGTTTAAAGTTGCGGCGGCGGCGGCGGATCCGGCGGAGCCGTTTCTCATGAAAACATAAGAGTATCCACTTTGTGGAAATGCTCTAAATAGCAGGTGTACATCTTCAAAGTATGTTTAATAAACCTGCAAAGTTTCAGGAACACCCAGTTAAAACTTGACCACTGATGGATTACCCTATTCTTTTCTAATTATTCGGATGGCAAAACTTAACTTCAGGCATCTGCATAGACAAATTCAGCTAACATTCTAAAAATTTCACTAGCTATCTTCTCATGCCACAGTATTTAGCCTCAGTTGACAAGAAGATGGGTTTTTTTCTGCTTTTAAGTCTAAAAATGCTGTTTGAAAAATTAGAAGAAATAGGGTAACCTATACAAGTTAGGTGTAATAGACAGATGGACTGATAAAGTAAACACTTAATGCCTCCCACTTCATGGGCGGAAACATAAATGCATGTCCTCAGCGACAAATCCTTCAGAATTGAAATGTAATCACATCATCTGGCATGGATCATGGCCTGATTGATTACACATGGTGGGGGATACAACAAGCTAGCAGACATTGTCAGTATAAACAATGTTCTGTTTCCCCAGATGTAATGACCAGTTCATACTGATACTTACCTTTCTCAATGGATTGTGGAGAGGTGAATTTGTTTGGTGTAATTTCTACCTCTGGAATGTGGTAGACTGGAAACAGAAACCTCAGACCCATTGTTCTCTGAAAAAAAAAACAAAGCCAAAACATTCAAAGGGTTCAATGTTCATAAATGTATCCTAACATTACAGATATTAATTTAATATTCACAATAATACTAAAATTTTGAGTTCTATACATTTGGAACTGTCCTAAACTCTGACAATATGGATCCATGGTCATTAAACTGTCCTAAACTCTGACAATATGGATCCATGGTCATTAAACTGTCCTAAACTCTGACAATATGGATCCATGGTCATTAAACTGTCCTAAACTCAATATGGATCCATGGTCATTAAACTGTCCTAAACTCTGACAATATGGATCCATGGTCATTAAACTGTCCTAAACTCTGACAATATGGATCCATGGTCATTAAACTGTCCTAAACTCTGACAATATGGATCCATGGTCATTAAACTGTCCTAAACTCTGACAATATGGATCCATGGTCATTAAACTGTCCTAAACTCAATATGGATGGTCATTAAACTGTCCTAAACTCTGACAATATGGATCCATGGTCATTAAACTGTCCTAAACTCTGACAATATGGATCCATGGTCATTAAACTGTCCTAAACTCTGACAATATGGATCCATGGTCATTAAACTGTCCTAAACTCTGACAATATGGATCCATGGTCATTAAACTGTCCTAAACTCAATATGGATCCATGGTCATTAAACTGTCCTAAACTCTGACAATATGGATCCATGGTCATTAAACTGTCCTAAACTCTGACAATATGGATCCATGGTCATTAAACTGTCCTAAACTCTGACAATATGGATCCATGGTCATTAAACTGTCCTAAACTCAATATGGATGGTCATTAAACTGTCCTAAACTCTGACAATATGGATCCATGGTCATTAAACTGTCCTAAACTCTGACAATATGGATCCATGGTCATTAAACTGTCCTAAACTCTGACAATATGGATCCATGGTCATTAAACTGTCCTAACCTCTGACAATATGGATCCATGGTCATTAAACTGTCCTAAACTCTGACAATATGGATCCATGGTCATTAAACTGTCCTAAACTCTGACAATATGGATCCATGGTCATTAAACTGTCCTAAACTCAATATGGATGGTCATTAAACTGTCCTAAACTCTGACAATATGGATCCATGGTCATTAAACTGTCCTAAACTCTGACAATATGGATCCATGGTCATTAAACTGTCCTAAACTCTGACAATATGGATCCATGGTCATTAAACTGTCCTAAACTCTGACAATATGGATCCATGGTCATTAAACTGTCCTAAACTCTGACAATATGGATCCATGGTCATTAAACTGTCCTAAACTCTGACAATATGGATCCATGGTCATTAAACTGTCCTAAACTCTGACAATATGGATCCATGGTCATTAAACTGTCCTAAACTCTGACAATATGGATCCATGGTCATTAAACTGTCCTAAACTCAATATGGATGGTCATTAAACTGACTTCAAAATAAGATTATAGGAGGATTGAATTATTAGAAGATTGAACATCAAACCAAATGACAAAACTTCACATTTCATTCAAAACTTATATTCAAAATGGTATTTTTTTAGTAGTTTGTATTCACTAGTGAATGCAGACAGACACACAGACAGGGCAGCTATACATAGATACAGAAACAGACAGTGGCCAGCTGACAGACAAACTGGCAGGCTGACAGACAAACTGGCAGGCTGACAGACAAATCATACGGTACCTCCTTATATGAAGTCCTTTCCACCACAGAGGATACATCAAGTCTGAGAGTATTAGTTGCTAATACTGTGTCTTTCTTACACAAATGAGAGACTCCTACAAGAGTAAGAAGATCACATTATGATCGACTCATCACTGACATTAATTTACTGTTCATGACAGGAGTAACTATCAAAATGAAGTTACATAACAAATAGTTTTTGAGGTTGGCATGGAGTACCTGGATAAAGTGATAAACTATTGAAGGTGTTTAATATTGAAGATGTTTGAACCACCTGCTTTATCATGTTAATATGTTGTACAGAGAAGAAACAATACAGGATCATACAGGCATTTCTGTTCATCTTCACTTTAAGACCACTGGGAGAGGGAATGTCAAGGCAGAACCACAGTACAGTTTGAAGGGGTATGAACTTACGTTCAAACAAATCTTGTTTCGCCTCAAGTTCATCTACAACAGCTTCAAATATAAAGTCTGCATCATTCACTGTCTCCTCCAGTCTGCTCATACATAATATTTGTCCCTGTCCATAGAAAATATAATCATCATACTTCTCTCTCTGCCTATATAGTATCTCAATTCTATTCACAATGTATGCCATTAACATATAGTCTATGTCTGTGAATGTGAATGTGTAAAAACTATATATAGAATGATTTCCTACACTCTACACTGAGGGAAACCATATTATGACCATCATTCTGACACTCCCCTTCCAATTTTCTTTGTAACTGATATGTTGTTTTAGACTACTGTCATGTGTTCTCATAGAAATGAAGCATGATGTCTGTCACTGAAGTAAGAATGACTGTCAAGGTAATACATCATCATTGATAGTCCACTCTCCTTGGAGATCATCTATAGTTCACTCCCCCTGGATCTATAGCTCACTCCCACTGGAGGTCATCTATTCAAAATTTATGTCAGGCTGTTTTCAGGTAGCCCTAATACCCATTTTCTTTTTCCTTTTTTTTTCTATTTTTGCTGATATGAAATTTCCAAATGTCTAGATAGCTAGGACTCAAATTCTCTACAATTTTCTTTTTCTTAGTTGTTACATCAACACAGCAGATACAAATCAAGCTATACCTAGCTAATAATTAGCACAAAAAAATTCAAATCATCCTTTTGAAAGCACTCGATATGATATGCCCAACCTCTCCACATTTTGATGAAACTCATGGCATGGTTCTCATATTTACATGGCATGGTCCCCATATTTACATGGCATGGTCCCCATATGTACATGGCATGGTCCTCATATTTACATAGCATGGTCCCAATATTCACATGTCATGGTCCCAATATTCACATGTCATGGTCCCTATATTTCCATAGAACCGTCCCCATAAAACAATCCACACTTTGAAACCAATCTGTACAAGTGACATTTATTTTCTGAGCCCAAGTATTAAAGAATGGTGCTAACTTCCTATGAACAGAAAAATACATACAATGAAATTCTTGTGTGTAAGAAGACCTTCCTGTTTAAGATATTTTTTATCCTCTTCAATTCGTTCAAAGACAGTATTCAGGGAATTCAGGTGACTGTCATACATCTTCACTCTGTGTCCATGGTAGGCCATCTCCCCTACAGCAACATTCAATTTGAAGGAGTAGAGTATCAAAGTTAATTGTATGACAGAAATCTTTAATTTCAAATCTAGAAATCTAGAGCTGAGAATGATTAATGCCTCAGAGACTACTGCACCAAATTAGGCATCCCAGCTACTGATTGACAATGAGGTGGAGCATGTCCAAGTAATTTGTGAGAAAAATCCCAAGCCAATGTTGATCATGGTTGGTTTGCACTATAATACAATTTAATCGTAAACAATACTATCTTCACACCCTGCATACCAAACGGCTGCTCCAACTTCCGCCGGAGGGTCAACTTCCGCCGGAGGGAAGATCGTGCAAAATGGTAGGACAACTTGCTGGTTTTTACGTTGCTATGTCAGAACCATACCCTATGAACAATATCAAATTGTCTCAATCGTTAGATGGTACGTTTATTTAACTAGCTGACGTGTTTTTGAGAACGGGATAATTCTAAATAGACAATTACATCCATTAGAAGCCGAATCTAGAAACCTTTCTTAGAAAAACTACATCAAATATGCATTTTATCTAATTAACCAAGAATATACCTACGATCGTTATGTAAAACGAGGTTGCCTTTTAATGGCAAGATGATATTTATATGTGGAAAGGAAGAATTTTGATGATTTTAAGACGCATGAATATGACCTGTGTGGAAGTGGTGATACAACATACGGCGGAGTGAGATCTGACTACCGCCGGAGTCAATAATAATATGATACAATTACCACCGGAGTACCACTGTCTCTTCTTGGCCGAGCTAAATGAATGTACCGTCCTCACTCAATACTGAATCCATCGAACGAATGAAAAAGATACTATTTTAAAGCGAAATCCACTGAGTTAAACACACCATTTACACTGCGGAAAATATTGTGTTGTTTTAACACAATTTTGTGCTAAAATGGCTACAACACAAAATGTTTTGTGTTGAAATCAACATGGTTTTGTGTTTAACTTAATATATCAACACAAAATTGTGTTGAGTTCAACACAAATTAGTGCTCATTCTTACACAATTTGTGTTATTTTCAACACCATTTTTGTGGTAAAATGGC